>JARYGA010001535.1:75000-77500 GCA_030545235.1 Helianthus tuberosus | reverse complement strand
TGTGCTGCCGGAACGTCACCTTAAAGCCAGCATCCTTGTGCCATCATCTCCTCCAGACAATAATACCCAACATAGCTGACAAGCTCAACCGACTTTTCCCATAGGCACGCTTGCCTGAATACCTATGGGGCCATGCAGGAACTACGTCGTCGGTCGATGATACATATTGGGCGTGCCCAATTCCACCGCGAGCAAGCAACGCCCCTATAGGCAGATTCCACCCGCTTGAACTAGCAATTGCGGGCTGGCTGTGCTGCCGGAACGTTACCTTAAAGCCAGCATCCTTGTGCCATCATCTCCTCCAGACAATAATACCCAACATGGCTGACAAGCTCAACAGACTTTTCCCATAGGCACGCTTGCCTCAATGCCTATGGGGGTGCCAAACTACCGAAGTGGGGCTCAGCATGCGTTTGACACCTCTTTCCTCTCCCTTGGGCACTCTTGGGGTAAAGACAACCGTCTCATCTCGCTCACAATGCATGTGCTTGCCTTGGCCTTGGCTTGGCCTTGGCATGCCTTCCTAGCACATGCTTCTCCTTGGCATGCCATCCCAGCACACACCAAGGCATGCCATCCCAGCACATGCCTTGGCATGCCATCCCAGCACATGCCTCTCTACCCCAAGAGTACTACCACCCCCCTATATATACATTCTGCACAAAAAGTAAAGTGACAGGAACAGACATTAATTTTTTGAGAAATCATAATTTTTGAAGGCAAGCACGTGGTCAGCCACGCTTTCAGGTCGTCGTGCGGGAACAAGGGCAGCGTGCTGGGCAGCGTGCTAGGCAACATGCCATGATGTGGGGCGCTTCCAAGGCAGCATGGCTTGTTTACTAGGCAACATGGTGCAATGTGTGGGGCATCGATCGATTAACTAGCAAACGTCGTTGTTGCTTGTAGGCATCGTGTGGGGCATTTACAAGGCACCGGGCTTGATTTATAGGCAACGGGGCTTGGGGAGACCGACGCCTTGCTTGTATAGGCTTTAAACCTCGCGTCTCGTGTGCTTCTATCTTGCCCTTGCTTGGGCACAGGGGTTGCTCAAGCCCCTGGTCTCCCCTATATATACATTTTGCACAAAAATTAAAGTGACAGGAACAGACATTAATTTTTCGAGGAATCATAATTTTCGAGGTTTACTGGTCGTCGAGGCAACGTGGGCAGGCAACGTGGGGGGGAGGGGCGCTTGGTGGGGGGAGGGAGGGGAGAGGGGCGCTTGTTCTCGGTCATCGTTGGGGCATTTGTGCTGTTATGCGCGCGCCACCAGCCTCCTTTGGCTTGGGCGCTCAGCTACCTTGCCCGGGCATGGGCTGCTCAACACCCACCCCTCCCCTATATATACATTTTGCACAAAAAGCTAAGTGACAGGAACAGACATTAAATTTTTGAGGAATCATAATTTTTCAAAACCCCATCAAACGACGTCGGATTGGCATGAAATTTTGCGTGAGACCTCGGTAACGTGTTTTAAGGGGTTTGGATGAAAAAAATTCAGTTTTCGGGTCCCGAGGGCCCGTTGGCCCGGCTCGGTCGGCCCGTGACGCTTGTTTGGCGTGGATTGTCCGTAACCCCATGAAAGAACGTCGGATCGTCGCGAAACTTTACGTGGCTGTTGTAGGGCCCAAGTAGGGTCGTTTCGGGTCACGGGCCGATTTGATCGGGTCAAAACGTTGACTGGGCTCGGGTCGGGACCGAGCGCCCGTGTGGTTCAACCATAGCCGTATCAAACGAGGTCGGAACGGCACCAAACTTCATGTGAGCCATCGGGACAAGTTGACGGTGGTCTTGGGAAAGAATAATCTGGATTCGGGCCTGCGGGCCCGGTACGTCCGTTTTCTCGGGATTCTTCGTAACAGCACCAAACGACGTCGGACAGCCACGAAAGCTGACACGGTTGTTCACGGGCATTCTTATGGTGGTGTCGGGTCACGGCTTCACGTCTCGGGTCAACGTGTTGACCGGGCCATGTTCGGGCCCGATTTGTCGTTGGGCCTTGGGTCGGGCCCGTTGTGCTCGGATCGACACCAAACTTTGTACAGGTTGTTCACGGGCCATTCTTACGTGGTTTGTGAACAGGAGTTCACGTTCTCGGGTCAGGTCTTCATTTGGGCCTTGTTCGGGCCCGATGTGTCGTTGGGCCTTGGAGCGGGCCCGTTGAACGTCGGATCGCCACGAAAGTTGACACCGTTGCTCGCGGACATTCTTATGGTGGTGTCGGGCCACGGCTTCACGTTTCGGGTCAACGTGTTGAACGGGCCTTGTTCGGGCCCGATGCCGTTGGGCCTTGGGTCGGGCCCGTTATGCTCGGATCGACACCAAACTTTGTGAAGTTGTTCACGGGACATTCTTACGTGGTTTGCGATCACGACTTCACGTTCTCGGGTCTGTTTCGATGTATCATTGGGCCTTGGATCGTCCCAGTTGTACTCGTTTCGACACCAAACTTGACGTGGTTGTTCACGGTCGATGTGTTGACCGGAGACCTCGATCGGGC
>JARYGA010001535.1:32500-35000 GCA_030545235.1 Helianthus tuberosus | reverse complement strand
CAATAATACCCAACTTGGCTGACAAGCTCAAGCGACTTTACCCATAGGCACGCTTGCCTGAATACCTATGGGGCCATGCAGGAACTACGTCGTCGGTCGATGATACATATTGGGCGTGCCCAATTCCACCGCGAGCAAGCAACGCCCCTATAGGCAGATTCCACCCGCTTGAACTAGCAATTGCGGGCTGGCTGTGCTGCCGGAACGTCACCTTAAAGCCAGCATCCTTGTGCCATCATCTCCTCCAGACAATAATACCCAACATAGCTGACAAGCTCAACCGACTTTTCCCATAGGCACGCTTGCCTGAATACCTATGGGGCCATGCAGGAACTACGTCGTCGGTCGATGATACATATTGGGCGTGCCCAATTCCACCGCGAGCAAGCAACGCCCCTATAGGCAGATTCCACCCGCTTGAACTAGCAATTGCGGGCTGGCTGTGCTGCCGGAACGTTACCTTAAAGCCAGCATCCTTGTGCCATCATCTCCTCCAGACAATAATACCCAACATGGCTGACAAGCTCAACAGACTTTTCCCATAGGCACGCTTGCCTCAATGCCTATGGGGGTGCCAAACTACCGAAGTGGGGCTCAGCATGCGTTTGACACCTCTTTCCTCTCCCTTGGGCACTCTTGGGGTAAAGACAACCGTCTCATCTCGCTCACAATGCATGTGCTTGCCTTGGCCTTGGCTTGGCCTTGGCATGCCTTCCTAGCACATGCTTCTCCTTGGCATGCCATCCCAGCACACACCAAGGCATGCCATCCCAGCACATGCCTTGGCATGCCATCCCAGCACATGCCTCTCTACCCCAAGAGTACTACCACCCCCCTATATATACATTCTGCACAAAAAGTAAAGTGACAGGAACAGACATTAATTTTTTGAGAAATCATAATTTTTGAAGGCAAGCACGTGGTCAGCCACGCTTTCAGGTCGTCGTGCGGGAACAAGGGCAGCGTGCTGGGCAGCGTGCTAGGCAACATGCCATGATGTGGGGCGCTTCCAAGGCAGCATGGCTTGTTTACTAGGCAACATGGTGCAATGTGTGGGGCATCGATCGATTAACTAGCAAACGTCGTTGTTGCTTGTAGGCATCGTGTGGGGCATTTACAAGGCACCGGGCTTGATTTATAGGCAACGGGGCTTGGGGAGACCGACGCCTTGCTTGTATAGGCTTTAAACCTCGCGTCTCGTGTGCTTCTATCTTGCCCTTGCTTGGGCACAGGGGTTGCTCAAGCCCCTGGTCTCCCCTATATATACATTTTGCACAAAAATTAAAGTGACAGGAACAGACATTAATTTTTCGAGGAATCATAATTTTCGAGGTTTACTGGTCGTCGAGGCAACGTGGGCAGGCAACGTGGGGGGGAGGGGCGCTTGGTGGGGGGAGGGAGGGGAGAGGGGCGCTTGTTCTCGGTCATCGTTGGGGCATTTGTGCTGTTATGCGCGCGCCACCAGCCTCCTTTGGCTTGGGCGCTCACCTACCTTGCCCGGGCATGGGCTGCTCAACACCCACCCCTCCCCTATATATACATTTTGCACAAAAAGCTAAGTGACAGGAACAGACATTAAATTTTTGAGGAATCATAATTTTTCAAAACCCCATCAAACGACGTCGGATTGGCATGAAATTTTGCGTGAGACCTCGGTAACGTGTTTTAAGGGGTTTGGATGAAAAAAATTCAGTTTTCGGGTCCCGAGGGCCCGTTGGCCCGGCTCGGTCGGCCCGTGACGCTTGTTTGGCGTGGATTGTCCGTAACCCCATGAAAGAACGTCGGATCGTCGCGAAACTTTACGTGGCTGTTGTAGGGCCCAAGTAGGGTCGTTTCGGGTCACGGGCCGATTTGATCGGGTCAAAACGTTGACTGGGCTCGGGTCGGGACCGAGCGCCCGTGTGGTTCAACCATAGCCGTATCAAACGAGGTCGGAACGGCACCAAACTTCATGTGAGCCATCGGGACAAGTTGACGGTGGTCTTGGGAAAGAATAATCTGGATTCGGGCCTGCGGGCCCGGTACGTCCGTTTTCTCGGGATTCTTCGTAACAGCACCAAACGACGTCGGACAGCCACGAAAGCTGACACGGTTGTTCACGGGCATTCTTATGGTGGTGTCGGGTCACGGCTTCACGTCTCGGGTCAACGTGTTGACCGGGCCATGTTCGGGCCCGATTTGTCGTTGGGCCTTGGGTCGGGCCCGTTGTGCTCGGATCGACACCAAACTTTGTACAGGTTGTTCACGGGCCATTCTTACGTGGTTTGTGAACAGGAGTTCACGTTCTCGGGTCAGGTCTTCATTTGGGCCTTGTTCGGGCCCGATGTGTCGTTGGGCCTTGGAGCGGGCCCGTTGAACGTCGGATCGCCACGAAAGTTGACACCGTTGCTCGCGGACATTCTTATGGTGGTGTCGGGCCACGGCTTCACGTTTCGGGTCAACGTGTTGAACGGGCCTTGTTCGGGCCCGATGCCGTTGGGCCTTGGGTCGGGCCCGTTAT
>JARYGA010001535.1:0-2500 GCA_030545235.1 Helianthus tuberosus | reverse complement strand
CCCAACATGGCTGACAAGCTCAACAGACTTTTCCCATAGGCACGCTTGCCTCAATGCCTATGGGGGTGCCAAACTACCGAAGTGGGGCTCAGCATGCGTTTGACACCTCTTTCCTCTCCCTTGGGCACTCTTGGGGTAAAGACAACCGTCTCATCTCGCTCACAATGCATGTGCTTGCCTTGGCCTTGGCTTGGCCTTGGCATGCCTTCCTAGCACATGCTTCTCCTTGGCATGCCATCCCAGCACACACCAAGGCATGCCATCCCAGCACATGCCTTGGCATGCCATCCCAGCACATGCCTCTCTACCCCAAGAGTACTACCACCCCCCTATATATACATTCTGCACAAAAAGTAAAGTGACAGGAACAGACATTAATTTTTTGAGAAATCATAATTTTTGAAGGCAAGCACGTGGTCAGCCACGCTTTCAGGTCGTCGTGCGGGAACAAGGGCAGCGTGCTGGGCAGCGTGCTAGGCAACATGCCATGATGTGGGGCGCTTCCAAGGCAGCATGGCTTGTTTACTAGGCAACATGGTGCAATGTGTGGGGCATCGATCGATTAACTAGCAAACGTCGTTGTTGCTTGTAGGCATCGTGTGGGGCATTTACAAGGCACCGGGCTTGATTTATAGGCAACGGGGCTTGGGGAGACCGACGCCTTGCTTGTATAGGCTTTAAACCTCGCGTCTCGTGTGCTTCTATCTTGCCCTTGCTTGGGCACAGGGGTTGCTCAAGCCCCTGGTCTCCCCTATATATACATTTTGCACAAAAATTAAAGTGACAGGAACAGACATTAATTTTTCGAGGAATCATAATTTTCGAGGTTTACTGGTCGTCGAGGCAACGTGGGCAGGCAACGTGGGGGGGAGGGGCGCTTGGTGGGGGGAGGGAGGGGAGAGGGGCGCTTGTTCTCGGTCATCGTTGGGGCATTTGTGCTGTTATGCGCGCGCCACCAGCCTCCTTTGGCTTGGGCGCTCAGCTACCTTGCCCGGGCATGGGCTGCTCAACACCCACCCCTCCCCTATATATACATTTTGCACAAAAAGCTAAGTGACAGGAACAGACATTAAATTTTTGAGGAATCATAATTTTTCAAAACCCCATCAAACGACGTCGGATTGGCATGAAATTTTGCGTGAGACCTCGGTAACGTGTTTTAAGGGGTTTGGATGAAAAAAATTCAGTTTTCGGGTCCCGAGGGCCCGTTGGCCCGGCTCGGTCGGCCCGTGACGCTTGTTTGGCGTGGATTGTCCGTAACCCCATGAAAGAACGTCGGATCGTCGCGAAACTTTACGTGGCTGTTGTAGGGCCCAAGTAGGGTCGTTTCGGGTCACGGGCCGATTTGATCGGGTCAAAACGTTGACTGGGCTCGGGTCGGGACCGAGCGCCCGTGTGGTTCAACCATAGCCGTATCAAACGAGGTCGGAACGGCACCAAACTTCATGTGAGCCATCGGGACAAGTTGACGGTGGTCTTGGGAAAGAATAATCTGGATTCGGGCCTGCGGGCCCGGTACGTCCGTTTTCTCGGGATTCTTCGTAACAGCACCAAACGACGTCGGACAGCCACGAAAGCTGACACGGTTGTTCACGGGCATTCTTATGGTGGTGTCGGGTCACGGCTTCACGTCTCGGGTCAACGTGTTGACCGGGCCATGTTCGGGCCCGATTTGTCGTTGGGCCTTGGGTCGGGCCCGTTGTGCTCGGATCGACACCAAACTTTGTACAGGTTGTTCACGGGCCATTCTTACGTGGTTTGTGAACAGGAGTTCACGTTCTCGGGTCAGGTCTTCATTTGGGCCTTGTTCGGGCCCGATGTGTCGTTGGGCCTTGGAGCGGGCCCGTTGAACGTCGGATCGCCACGAAAGTTGACACCGTTGCTCGCGGACATTCTTATGGTGGTGTCGGGCCACGGCTTCACGTTTCGGGTCAACGTGTTGAACGGGCCTTGTTCGGGCCCGATGCCGTTGGGCCTTGGGTCGGGCCCGTTATGCTCGGATCGACACCAAACTTTGTGAAGTTGTTCACGGGACATTCTTACGTGGTTTGCGATCACGACTTCACGTTCTCGGGTCTGTTTCGATGTATCATTGGGCCTTGGATCGTCCCAGTTGTACTCGTTTCGACACCAAACTTGACGTGGTTGTTCACGGTCGATGTGTTGACCGGAGACCTCGATCGGGCCCGATGTGTTGACCGGAGACCTTGATCGGACCCGTTGTGTGGTTGGGCCTTGGATCGGGCCGTTATACTCGTATCGACACCAAACTTTATACAGGCGTTCTTATGGTGGTATCGGGTCACGACTTCACGTTCTCGGGTCAGGTCTTCGTTGGGCCTTGTTCGGGCCCGATGTGTCGTTGGGCCTGGTTCGGGCCCGTTGTGCTCGGATCGCCACGAATAAGTCACTTGGATCCTGGTCGTTATTCCCGGTGGCCAGACATCTTGGACCTGTTGCCGGGTAATGTGTTGGAACGATGTGTGGCGTGTGTGTCAGG
>JARYGA010001534.1:0-26092 GCA_030545235.1 Helianthus tuberosus | reverse complement strand
CGATCCGAGTCATTGTTGCCTAGGACTGGGTTTGTGCTGAGTGTTCGCCCGCGTGCCTTCTAGTTATGTTGGGTCACTAGATTAGCTTGCATGGCTCGATCGTATGGAACAAGTTGGGTGTCATATGGTACTGTCTATTTATCCATAGGTGGAGTGTCTGGTTGGAGATACGGCTAGATCATAAGGTGGGTGTTTGGCCGGTCAAATGGAGGAGTCACGAGTTGCGCATTAAATGGAGCCATAGGGGGTTCTGTTTGAGGATTGTAGCACCGACAAGTGTTGATTAAGTGACCATAATGTCCTTAATAAGTCAAAATGCGGCACAGGGAGTTGACTCGATGATGTTTTCGATAGGTGGGGCACTGTGGAAAATGTCCCCAATAAGGTTTTTTGTCAGGTGAAGAATTAGGGGCAACCAGGTTTAGCAAAATAGCCAGTATGGTATAGTTTTGGTTGGTTTCACTCTTTTGGTGGTGGTTGTCATGTGAAGACTCCCAATAAGGTTTTCTGTTAGGTGAAGAATAAGGGGCAACCAGGTTTAGCAAAATAGCCAGTATGGTATAGTTTTGGTTGGTTTCACTCCCCTGGTGGTGGTTGTCATGTGAAGACGATTTAGCTCCAGCCTCTTCGATCTGATTCGTGGAGGCATTGGCGTTGAGCGCCTATTGAACTTGAACGACGATGGTAGGAATAATTGCGGCCATTTGTTCACCTATTAAAGCTGCCATTCGGCGGTTAGAGATTCTTGGATGACGACGACGTCGGCTATAAGGAGGAATCTGCGAGAGACAAAGATAAGTAAGATGTACGACCCATATCGAGAATAGATGATCCGATGAAAGGAGTTCATGGATTTGTGAAATCATGGAACTTCGGGAAAATTCCATAATTCAAGAATACAAGTAACATGAAAAATTCTAAAGAGCATCAAAGGTAGCAAAAGTCTAACTTGTTGACAAAATACAAAAAGATAGGGTGATTCATTTGAAAATCATTAGAATCTAGTGGAATGTTAAAGATGTATTCTGGTGGTAAATACACGAAACGATGTAATTTCCACATGGAATACAAGAAAATAATAAAAGAGTTAACTTCCATTTTGCTCCCTATGATTTGGTCATTTTAATGGTTGTGCCCAATAGTTTAAAAATAGTTATTTTCCTCCCTGATTTTTCTAACTTATCGTCATTTTGCTCCCCGTCTCTAACTCCTTTCAAAAAAATCCATTAACTAGAAAGGTATTTTGGTAATTTTATAGATAAAAGCAAGGGCATGTAAGTCTTTTCACCTAAATAAACCTATAACTTGTTTATTTACATGTATGTAAGTAATTCTTTTCTGATCCACCATCTTTCCAACCACTCTTTTTACCGGCCACCACCATCCACAACCATCCACCACCACCTGCAACTACCACCTGCCGACCACGACTACCGTGACTTTTAACTAAATGTTTTAATTGAGTTAGAGCCAGGGAGTAAACTACTGAAATACCCCTACTTTTTATTGAATGTTTTAACTGAGTTAGAGCCAGGGAGCAAACTGGGAACAAACTCGAAAGATCAAGGAGGAAAATGGCTATTTTTAAACTATTGGAATAAATTGTTAAAATGACCAAACCACGGGGAGCAAAACGAAAGTTAACTCATAATAAAATTATGATAAAATAATATTTCAACATAAAATATTGAAAATTCATATGTCTGGCACATCATAGGGTTTAGTATGACTTTTGTGCGTCACTTTCGTAGTTACGAGTGCACCCGCAACTACCGAGCTTTCGCATGGTTCGCATATGTTTACCCGTTGGCGCACAACTCAACCCAACGGAAATCGTGAATTAATAAATGACTCGAGTTGGGTTGTTGTAAAATTATGTGTTTGGATAGCATCCACAAATTAACATGGAAACGTTTGGCATATCAAAGTGTTGTTAGTCCACATGACGTTTGGTGTGACGTGCTTTGGCCTAATAGGTATCAGTACTCTCATCGTTGGTCCCCAGGTAGGCAAACTGGTCCATTAATTTGATTTATACGAATGCCGGCCTAGACAGGACGTCCCGACTACCAGTACTTAACCCTTCAGGTTACCACATGTCCGTCACATGAACTCACTTTGATGAGACTGAAATCTTAATTGAATTTCGAAGCTCAAAAACAAAATAAAATCAAACCCAAGTTTAAATAAGATATTTTTCTTTATTAGTTGATTTATTTTATTTAAAATTTTAAAAATAATTTAGCATGCAACTTCAAGTGTAGTAGAAGCATCCATATCATCTCACAATAACAACAATCACCACAATAACAACAACTACAACTAACCCCGTCAACAATAACGAAGTAATAGAAACAATGAGATTTAAGCCCCAAGAGCGAATCTAATGGTGGCAATACTAAGTTCAACTCATTGCCGTGGGGAACCTAGTCAGCCGTGGATCCTTAATTAAAACCTAAAATACTAAGTGAGTAAACACATAGATACACGTATATGCGACAATAGATACTAGAAACAACAGAAACATGAAACAATAAAAACTAGAAAGTAGAAACAAAAGTTTGAAACACATAATGACACATTGATTTTGCATGTTGTTGATTTGATTAGAAACCTAAGAAATAAGACACATGATACACCCCAAAAATATTTAATGACTCAAAAGAGGAGAAGAAATAGATCTACTCAAAAGAGAATCATCGCACAAGTATACGATGTAAATAAAATGACCAAAACATCCTAAAATAGATATAACAAATATTCTAAATAAATTGAGCAATAAAATGAGTCTAGTGATTCAGGTTCTTGATTTGAGAACTTTTGTTTTTAAAAAAGTATTATTTAAGGTAAATTAACAATTTCTAACCAAAACATATAAACAAACTTAAGTGATTAAATATATATGTGTGTGTAAAAGTAACTTTGATTAGGGTTAGTAATTTCAACGAGTAATAACTTAAAAGATTTAATATATTTTTAAAGTGTTGGATTTTCATACTAAAATTCCCAATAATATCAAAAAAACTAAATAACATAATTTATATAATTTTTTATATTTTTGAGGTTATTAATTCTAGAAATATCTAAATAACTTATCCATTATTTTCTAACAACTCGACAATAATAATACTTTTATTTTTTGCCACAATTATTATTTTTGTAATAATAATTTTAGTCATTTATATAGAAACAGTATAACTAGTTTTCCAATTTAATCAAACCATATACTATGATCAATTACATGATTAAACATGAAATTTTATTATTAAAATTCCACCCTAATGAACTATTAAAAAAATGCAAAATATAACTTGGGATATAATATTCTGATACTTTAGTAATTTTTCTATAATTTATAAACCAATAGAATATGCTAAAATTCATAATAAATCATAAAAGGTCTGAAAATTCCCAAATTGTCCAAGAACTACTCTTATGTAATAATAATCAGTGTCCAAAAATCAATTTGATAAAAAAAACATGTCTTTAGGATTAAAAGCCCCAATTTCAAGAACTCAAGAACCCTAGTTTAACTAAGAATTCAATTCGGATTCCAAAAATCATCAAATACTGGAATTGATAATAGGGTTTCGGAGAGCATGAAAAATGAATAAGATTAGGCTTTGGACTCACCTGATTTGGATACAAATTGATGGAGAAATCGTTGATGGAATTTCCAAGCCCTAGTTTGTTCTTCGAATCAATTCGTTGATTACCGTTGATGAAATGTGAAATTGCAGAGGGGATTAGTGTGATAAGATCAGAGAAATCGAATGATATGATTTTTGTAATCTAATTTGGTTGAATTGATATAAATTTGTTCAAGCTCTTGATAAGCATTAATGGTGTTAAATGGTGTTTAATTTGATCCTTAATTTCACCCGTTTAAAAGAATGTCAAACGATATAATGTCGTTTGGGATCAATTGAGGGTCCAAACGACATGTAACGAGGCCGGGACATCTGGGACAGGTTGAAAAAATAAGTGGGTCACGGCTGCGTTTGATGAAAGAAGGAAAATATAGTGGGTTTTGGGGTTTCCAGGTTGGGTTTTATACATAACATGTAACATCCCAAAAATACAAATTTTTAAATTTGCAATTAAGTTGTGAATAAATTAGTAAAATAATCTAATTAGTAATGACACTAACCTAGTTAGTTTATTACTTATGAATAGTTTAAGACATAGAAAGAAAGTAAAAGAAACTAGAGGGACCAAAAGTGTTAAACTTGAAAATAATTTTAATAAAAACATTTTCATTAAAACACCTACTCAAAATTGAGTACGGTGATCGACCAGGAACAAGGGGGCGACCAAGCTTCTCCAAAACCCTAAGTTTCACAAAATCCCTAAATTGAAGGATCAAACTCAGTCCAAAACGAAAATCGAGCATAGATTCATGATCCCCATCACAAGGGGGTTGTAAGGTATGTAAAATTCTATGAAAATTCTCTGTTTGAAACTCTTATGAATTTGGGAGATTCAAAATTTGATGATACATGTTTGTGATTTGGTTAGATTAGGGATGATATAGTGTCTAGAAGTAAAACCTAGACAACTACATGTGAAATCATGTCCAAATTCAGGAAATTCCATGAACACATTGAAGGTGGGTTATGGGTTTTACAAGATAATGATGAACACTAGGGTTTAGAATGATTATTCTAGTGTAATTTGATCATAGAAAGTGATTTCAGAAAAGTATGATGTTTAAATGCCATATGAAAGCTTTATTGATGTTAAGTTTAGCTAAATAGCAAGCTATGAACTTGAATATGAATGATATAAAATTTTGTCCTTATAGTGTTTGTGGAAATGCCTCAAAGAAGGCTTAGAACTGAAATTCAAAGTTGAAACGCATAATTTTGATGTTTCAGTGAATTACACGATATATGGTTTAACGGGAGTTCTAAACATGATATAAATGGACTCTATAGGAAAGGACGCAGGAGCGTCAATCGGGCAAGCAGGTGGCGAATCGCGTTCGAAGGGTTTACTTTAAAAGTATGTAACTTGACCGTTACTTAAGTAAAATTTCGTTAAATTACATATAGTCGTATTGTAGAAAAGAAGTTGTGTAAATTTAAAAGCGATGATATTCGCTAAAGTGAATAATGGATCAAGGATGAATAAGATCTCGTTGGTAGTCATCATATTGGAAGATTCCGTAGATGAGCCAAACGGGCCGAATAACAATTAAAGCATGGATATTGCTTCGTAATATGATTGATTGGTCTTTTGTTATCAACGACAAATGACATATTAGAAATACGAGGATTAAACATGTTGGTTTGTAGGATTGAAATCCGAGAACTTGAATCAAGTAAACAAACAAATCAAACAATGCATAACATTCCAGAGTCTACCGTAAATTCCGGTATATACCGTAATTTAAGGTAGAGACTAAAAGGTTACGGTGGATTCCTCCTGTGTTACGATGGAACCAAAATTTCCAGGAGCTACCGTAACTTACGGTAACTACCGTAAGTTACGGTAGAGCTTTGGAATTTATGATAAATTTTGTATTTCTTCGTTAAATCGAATCCGTTTTAAACGTAGTTTCGATTATGTATTATTTCTAAGTATTCTAATACTAATGTTTAATGTAAACATTTCAGTTTCTAGGTATTCAAGGATTACGGATGACGGTCAAGCAAGCTTTTCAAGAACCGAACACAAACTTTTGAAGCTTCCGCGTTGATTAATTCTGTTTAGACAATGTTATGATGAAATCAGTTTGCTAAATAACTTTAAATGCTTAAATTAGTTAGTAGTTGACAAATGTTTGTTACCTTAGAACTTTGTTTTTGGAACTTATGTTTTAACCTAGACATCTTTTATATAAACTCTTGTGAATTATTCTAAATTTCAAGTAGTAAATTATAAGGGTGTTACATAACAGATCGGGTTAAAACACAACCAACTACAAAACGCACTTGGTTCACCTAGTTACCTTAGTTGTCAGCCCGGCGGTATGCCCGGGTTCGAGTCTCGCCTGCACCCCTTTTTTTGTTTCTTTTCCTTTATAACAGTTTCAAGACTTGTTACCCCAAGCCCCTCTAATTCTGACCAAACTAAGAAATAATTTCAACCTAGTTTATTTATTCCTTTATAAAAACTAATTGATTTAACTGTGTTGCTTTATAAAGTTAACGTTTTAAGTCCAGTTTTAATTAAACGCATACATGAAAAAATGATATAATAATAAATATCATAAAATTTTCCATTTCTTTTATATTAACTAACATATCTAAATTAGTTGGTTATTTTCTTTTTATATATATACTAATGTGACTAACGAAGATTATATATAAATTTAATATTCTTTTTTTACCCCAAAATAATTACTACAAAAATACACGATGTTATTATAATAAATCAATCTAAAATTTGTTTTACATTTGTTACGTTTAAGATCCGATTTTTCTAGTTGTTACCAACTTACAAACGAAAATTCTTTAAGGTATTGTCTAGTTGTTACAATTCTTTCCTTGTTGTTGGTGTTTATAACGTACTTAGTAAATCATCCATCCCTGTTGTACTCGTAGAATCAAATCTTCTGACTAGATCTTCAATCTCCAAATTGACTACAAGACCTGTAAACGTGTGGACATTGATCATTATAACCTGAATTAGCAAAGCTAAGTAAGCGTTTTAATGCTTTATACATACATTCGTTAATTCTACACTACAACCATTATTTGTCAATCGTCCATACATGTACTAACATTAAATGTTAGAGTACTTACTACCACGGCTGAAGTGAACTTAACACATGACCAGTTTGTTATTGTGTTCAAATCTTCTTGAAAATTTCCAATCATGCATACCTGACTTGCTAATCCACCTTAGCATATCCAAATGTTAGAAATCAAAACCATGATTATTTAAAATGCAAACCATGTACTACTCATGCTTGTATCTTGATACAATGATTTAACACACACTTAATAACACACATATAGTAATATATGGGATAAAAACAACGTTGAAAAAATGGACCGGGGCATGCTTTTTTTGTATCACGCCCCTTTGCTGCTGACGTGGCTGCCACATGACACTTCACGCCCTCTTTTCATGTCCTCTCACTCCGTATAGTCTCACTTCTTATTAGAAAATCGTAGGCAAAGACATTCAATCTTTTCCACTTTTGGATCCATCGTTTTTCCTCTTTTGGGTCCATCGTGATATAACTTCTATTAAGTTGTTGCTAACTCCCGAGTTTCAAAACATAAATTAGACGGGGCTACGAGGTGGTCACCTAAAGTAAACAATACCTACCAAAAATAAAAACACAACTAATAAAATAAAAGCAAACAAAGATTATGAGATATTTGGATGATCAAGTGACATATGACACTTCACGCCTTCTTTTTATGTCCTCTCACTCTGTATAGTGTCACTTCTTATTAGAAAATCGTAGGCAAAGACATTCAATCTTTTCCTCTTTTGGGTCCATCGTTTTTCCTCTTTTGGGTTCATCGTGATATAACTTCTATTAAGTTGTTGCCAACTCCCGTGTTTCAAAACATAAATTAGACGGGACTACGAGGTGGTCACCTAAAGTAAACAATACCTACCCAAAATAAAAACACAACTAATAAAATAAAAGGAATCAAAGATTATGAGATATTTGGATGATCAAGTGACATATCCGCACACTCTTACACAGGTCATCTCCTCAATAAACGAACAAAAAATATCTATATATGTTATGATTGATTTAGTAAAAACTATAATACATTTATTTAAAAAAACATCTTTATAAAATATAAGTTCTAAACTAAAATCATAATACAAAAAATATATTTTTACTAAAATTACCTGTATCTCAAACAAACTTTCACTTATGTTCGTGAATTAATTAGGATGATGTGCTCTCTCTATCACACATCTAATATGTTTATATTACAGATGTACTCTCAGCCTCTTTATCACATATCTAATATTTTATATTACATTAAATCATATTACAGATGATGCACAATCTTATCTCATATCTAAAATGTTTATATTACATTAAATCATTGAAAATGTTGACGTCATTCATATTTACGTCACAATGTTATATGTCTCTTCATTTTGTATCACAAAATGATAACTCAACTCTTTCTAAATCTATTATTAAATTATAACTTTTATTCGTGTCGCTATTTAAAAAGAAAAGATTTATCTGATATCTTGTTACCGCTATGCCAAAGACTGTTTTGATGATAACTTGGTATCGTACTTATAAAACATATATAAAGATGTAGTGCATATGATTATAGAACTATGTTATACCAATTATCTTAAAAAACACCCAACTTGAAAACAATCTAATTGTGATTTTGAATGTTTTCTCTTATTGTTGCCACATTCCCATCATGAGATTATTTCTATTTAGTTATTGCCAACTCCTGATTTTGATGAAACATAAAAGTGCATAACTTAGATGGGGCTATCGACTGGCCACACCAAAACTAAGCAAATACCTACCAAAAATAGAAACATATCAATACAAATAAAAGCAAAACAAATATTATAAAAGAAAGAATGTCTCTCATGTATTTTGTGTTATGCTTGATCTAATAAACCTTTAACAGATTTAATAAAAAAAACTTCCTTTTTTGAAAAAAAAAAAAAATTAACCACTAAGAGTAAAAATTTGTGTTATGCTTGATTTAATTAAAATTTTAACATATTTAATAAAAAAACTTCATTTTTTTAAAAGAAAAGGTTTGAAACTATAATGATAATGTGTGCTTATTTTTGAATAATAATAAGAAGAAAACATTTACAAAACTGTGAGGTAATTATATTATATACGTCTTTTTATTCATGTACCCTCTTTTGTGTATTACAAAATATATATATGTAATGCGAGTGATTGTAGAATACATCCACCAATGATGCATTTTTTTTCTTTATGTCTAAACAGGCAACTTAAAAACCCAAAAAAGCCAAACTTTGAAGTCAACGTGTCCCGATTAAGACAACATAGTCTGGTTAAAGTAGGGCAATACAAGCTCCGATTTAAAGAGTGTGATAACATTATACATGAAGTTCACCGTTCAACTAATAATAATAATAATAATAATAATAATAATAATAATAATAATAATAATAATAATAATAATAATAATAATAATAATAATACGACAAATTCGTTACCTTCCTCTTTCTAGCCTATCATGAGATAATTTATATCTAGTTACTACCAAGTACTAGGGATGAGCTCGGTCCGGTTCGGTACCGAACCGGTACCGGTACCGAAAGAACCGGTACCGAAAATTCTCAAAAGTTGGTACCGGTACCGGTACCGAATATTCCCGGTTCGGTACGGTTCGGTACCGGTACCGGTATTTGATGGTAAAAACGAGCAAAATACCGGTACCGAACCGGTACCGTACCGGACCGGTACCGAACCGGTACCGAAAATGTCTAAAGTGGGTACCGAATCGGTACCGAAAAGGTACCCGGTTCGGTAAATTCGGTACCGGTACCGGTTCGGTACCGGTACCGGGTCCATTTTGCTCATCCCTACCAAGTACCAACTTCTGATTTTGTTAAAACACATAAAAGAGCAATAATAACTTAAATGGGGGGCTACGGAGTGACCACCAAAAATAAACATTACCTACCAGAAAATAAAAACGCAACTAGAAAATAATAATAATAATAATAATAATAATAATAATAATAATAATAATAAGAGTAAATTACAAAAATCATCCTTTATATTAATACCAGATTGCAAACTATGTCCTTTATCTTCAGAAGTACAAAAAACGTATTCGAGGTTTGCAAACCCTTGCATGTTATGTCCTTTAGCCCTAACTCAGTTAGTTTTCATTGTTTAATTAGGTAGCACAAGGGTATTTTAGTCTTTTTCCCCTTTTATTTAAATATTTTAATAAACAAAACAAAATATAAACTTAAAATATTAATATAACACACATATATACCCTTCTCTCTCTATCCCCTCTCTCTACCTATCTCTCCATTACATCATCTACAACCACAACTTCCATGGCTCAATCGCTGCCACCCTTAGCCACCACCTGCCACCACCACTCCCACCTCAACCATCAGTAACGCCGTCCAGCCTCAACCATCAATAACTCCGGGCACCCTCAAATCCAACCACTCAATCCATCTCCCCCTCTTTCTCTACACACATACTTATTCTCTTTCTCTCCTCTCTCTCTCTCTCTCTCTCTCTCTCTCTCTCTCTTAGGTCCACTGTCGCATACCTACAGATCAGTAGTGGTTAAGATAGATCTCATAGTTGTGGCCTTTAGAAAACAGATCGGTGGGGGGGGGGGGGGGGTTCAATCGGTGGTGGTCATGGCGGGTGTGGGTAGATGAGGCAGGCCTAGTGGTTGTGGCCTTTAGACAGCAGATCAGTGGTGAGGTGCTTGATCGGTGGTGACTATGGTCTTTATATTTTCTTGAACAATCGAGGGGGGTTTTGTTGTGGGTTTTATTGAATCGGGTATAACTCAGGTTTTGATTATTAGGTATGTTATAAAGATTGTAAATGGAATTGGGTTTTGGATTTTATTTGAGTTTGGTGGGGAGTGTATACAATGATAGCAGGTGTTTCTGATTTGAGTTTTGCGGTTGGGTGTGTCCGGCATCTGGTGGTGGTAGGTGGGGGTGGTGGCGGCAAGTGGTGGTGGCCGGTGAGGGTAGGTGGTCATGGGCGATGGATGATTATATGTTTTAGTATTTAAGGTAAAATGACCAAAATACCCTCATGTGGGGTCCATTTGCTTAGATTTAACCATGAAAACTAACTGAGTTGGGGCTAAAGGACATAACATGCAAGGGTTTGCAAACATCGAGTATGTTTTTGTAATTTATGAAGATAAAGGACATAGTTTGCAATCTGGTATTAACATAAATGAAGTTTTTTTTTGTAAGTTACTCTAATAATAATAATAATAATAATAAGATCCAATGTATGACGCACAGTATATGAAAAAAAAGTTTCAAATCTCAACAATTGCATCTTATTTGGGAGTAAATAATTGATGTTTAAAAAAAACGTTAACAAAACTTTAATTAACAAAAAAGTTAAATATAACTGAACAAAATAAATGTAAAAGTAATCAAAAGACACTACAAGGATGCTCAACGTCGATCGTAACTGCTGGTGATCCCTCGGTGAAGGTAGGTCCTGTTACTAATCTGAAATGCCCATAACTAGGGGGTCTCATATGTTGCATTATCCTTTGACGCATAGTTCTTAAACGAGAATTATATACATATGTAGCGAAAACATTCAAGACAAAACAAGTCTTAACATACAAAGGAGTACATGCCAAGAGCCAAAAACATAACCGTCTGAAATTTATAACAAGGATAACTAAGATGCGAACTCACAGAATGAGATAGCCTTCCATCCGATGCCTTTGATGTCCGCAAAAGCTCACAAGTGGACCTATACTTGAACCCGATGTGTATACTCAAAGTGAGCTAGGCTGACTAAGTTCTAGTTTTATAAAAACATTTATAAATCTTTAACATACGTTATATTATAACATATTATATCATATCATAATGACATAATATTACAATACATAACATTACATCACAAAAATTGAACCTATTCTTTACATAGTTGTACAACTACTAGCAAACCACAAAGGCAAGGCCCATATTACGTGTTTATAGCATTAACTTTAGACACATTAGAGAATATATCGTGAACCATAAACGCTTACGTTAACCTTAGACACATTTAGTATTCTTTACGTTAATTATCTTTACATACATACTTTAGAAAACTTTACACAATACCTTATGCACCTTATACTTTATCTTTATAAAACTTTACACATGCAGGGGTTTCATTTAAGAAAAATGTTAACTTTAGAGATATCTCTTGAAAGTATTCTTGACACCTATAAGGCGAGAAGCTAAAGTTATTTCTTTTATAAAAAAAACTATATTTTTCTTTAGAAAACATACTATACTTTAAAACATTTTATCGAATATCCAGATCACCCCAATACAGTATATCAAAAGAAGTCTAGAAACTCACCAGTGGGAGCTAGCTATGAAGTCTAAAAATTGGATGGTGTTAATCACTTTGCAATACACTCAGTCAAATGGATCAGATCTAATCAAAGGTTCACAAATGAAATGACTAACATTTCGCATGAATGGTCAACCGCTCAACTCTTGCATAAGTCCTCAATGCGAGATCATATAGTTTTCACATGTGTTTTGTTCTCGCACATACATACCATTCCATATACATAACTATGCAAAAACCATCATATGAAAATTACTATGCGACAACTACTTGAGAATACATCATGCAAAATCTTACATGCCTTCATCGCACAAACCCTAAACGGTTGTAATGGTGGCTTTCATGTTGCACGTTTGTGAACACACCTAGAGGCAAACTTTATGTATCAAAACACCTCGAAATCAAAGTCTATCATGTTTCCATGCATCATCATTCGTAAACATGTAAGTTTTTATGTGAAAGCTTACCTTAAATGTCATTTGAGCAAGAACCGGACTTCCGAAGCTCAAACCTTCCTTCCCTTTGTGAAGAACACCTCTATAACATTTGATTCTCATATATGATGACAAACCCAAAGTGGGCTGTCTATGCAAAAGTGAGCTTGGGTATTTTCTCTCTCTAGCCCCTTTCTCTCTCTAGGTTTGATCTAAGAGGAAAATGGTAACAATAAGGATGGGGTTGCTCATACCTCTTTCCATATTAGGTTTAAGTTCTAAATTTACTGTTTACTCTTATGGGCCTTTGCATGGCTAATACCTTTTAATTTGCTTCATGGGATCATGTCATGAGAATGGTAAGGAGGTAGTGCCTTTGTGGCTTGCCAAGTAATTGGTTGTACAACCAGGTAAAGGTATCCGACAATGATGACTACTGATGAAGTATTTATGTGTAGGAAATTAGACACAAAAATATTTTTCTAAATGAATGTTGAACGTGTGTACAAGTATGTTTATGCATGTTGCATCTGAGAATATGTGTGTTTGATAAAAACAATTTAGAATTAAATCAAAACAGTAATAATAAATACATCAATTCAATGCATAACTGGATTTGGGAACGACTGTAAAATAATTTCATATATTCATCATGTTTTTCGTACAATCAAAAGTAAAAATTGATTCCCCCCTCACCTAGTGCATTCTATCTATCTCTACCTATCACTCTCTTAGTTCTTCTGCTTTTCAGCTCGAAGAGTTTTGCATATTACATCGGGGTACTTTTCTATATATATAGGAGAGAAAGGCTGGTGATGTCACCATGAAAGCGACCCTAAAAAAACATATTAAATGATGTAACTGCCACAAACTATTGAACAGTTAGTAAAAAACCATTGTTACATTAAACTACTAATAATACAAGGTAAACAACTAGATTTCTAAAAACTGCTAGCAGGATTCCAGCACTTTTGGAATCCAGTACTTCTGGTTTTCATTGTTGACTAGTCGACTGGTCTTTGGTCTTCATCTTTGACTTGTTGATTCAATCGTTGACTTGTTGACCTACACTTTATCATTCCAGCACTTGTACTATGTCTTCCAGTACTTTGACCCATTTGTTCTTATATCAATAATTTTGGTTGGTTGTTAGTGAAGCTTTCAAAGTGGGAAACTTTTGGACAGTTGATTATACTTCAAGTTATTCTATCAGGCAAGGAAGATGGTTCTCTTGGGTTTTGGCTTTCATCATCAGCAAATCTTATATAACCCAACAATTTTCTATAGATCTGTTGATGTCAAAATCACACTTATTTAAGCCTGTCTTTTATTCTCTTATTTGATGATGAAGAATCTTAGAAGAAATTTTTCTTCAAGAGATGCTTTGGACATTACCTTTTCTTCAACATAGTCATCTATCCTAACCTTAGAAAAATGTACTCTAATATGATCATCACATCTTTTAACCCTTACGTGCTTGAAATCCCACAATCTTTGGGTTAGGGCAGACTAGAGGCAACTCTTCAGACCTTAGGAAAAGAACAAAGGGTCTTGCCACTATTCTAAATCAACCGAGAGATGTGGAAAACATTTAATCCTTGAGCCTTTACCTGCATATGATTTATCAGAACTTTGAAGTTTTTGATAAGACAGTGGATTTCTTTTGAGCAACTCCATTTTCTTGTGAAGTACTAAAATTCTGAAACTTCTCAATACCTTGTTCTGATCTGCTGGTAAACTGATGGTATCCCTTTTATCAGTAGTTTTGAGTTTGTTGATTAATCCTAGCCCCTTGATCAAGCATATGTGAAGCTTTTCTAGACAAGTAATTATAAACTATTATTGACCTACCAACTTAACACTTCTTTGCTAACTTAGTGATTAGTGAAAACTTTTAGAAGATATTAGTTACAATTTCCGGGGTAGGAAGAATACTGGTTTTTCTTGGAAGTTTTCCAGATTCTTTTCTAGTGTTTCTCATGAAGTGTGGGTTTGAAAATTTTAAATTTTGACAGTTTATGTATAATTCCCCCTTTTTGGTATCAGAAGATTGCAAGAAAGGTGTTTTAGCCTTCCTACTGGTAAATGAAGAGGTAGTTTTTTCCTGACCACTAGTCTGCGTGTTATGGCTGGTGGTTTGTTGATTAATGACTAGCAGTTTGAAGGATTGCAAATTCCTATTGTTAGGAGGCCAGTTGTTTAGTAAATTTATGGTTCAGTTGGTCTTAGCTTGAGGCATGTTGGTGACCATCTACTTGAGATTGGAGACCTCAACTCTCAGCTTGTTCCATCAACACCATAAGTTTCAGATTCTGGGCATCAAATTTAACGAAATCATATAGCCCTACTAGAGGCGGTTGTATCATCAGTTGTATGAAGTAGAAACTACTGTAGCGACAAATTGTGATGCCCCTTTTTCTTGGTAGTGGGGGCTTCCAGATTTATGACTTTCAAAGAAAGCAAAGTGTTGTTGCCTACAAGGTGGTCTTACTTATGTTTCTACTGCCATTCTGTGATTCAATGAAATCTATCAGAAGAGTAGAAGCAACACATGAAATCTCATCAACACGACATGCTTAGGATGGATTTCACCTCTTCTTCATGTGGGTTAGGATATGAACTATTTAGCATATGATTAATTTATCTAGAGTTTTATCTCTTTGATATATTGGTGAGATCTGCCCTTTTCATGATGTTTAGATGTTTATCCTTTATGAAAGATATTTTTGATATCTTTGCAAAAATTGACCAAAGTTTGGGGCTTTAAACAGTAGTATTTAGGTTTTTCCAGCAGACACTTAGATAACATTTGACAGGTTTCAGGTTTGATGTGGTCAATAAGATCAGATGAGAAGAAGTACTATTTGTGTTTTGTTGAGTGAATATGTGTGTCAGTCATGTTGCCGTTAAGGGTAGTGGGCTATTTGAATAAGAATTCAACATGTTAAAATGTTTTTGGATTGTTTATGCGTTAGGATACCTTTGGAGGTAAGTGTTACTAGGCAGGCGCAATAGGCCCAATTAAGGAGATTAGATTCAAAACTGAGCTTACCTGTGTTTCTTTGAGCTTTGAAGTGCAAGCTGTTGGTAGGAAAAACTGCTGGTGTGGTACCAGAGATGAACCAATGGTATAAAACAAGAAATTGTTATTTTCAGAAAAGATTTTGATATTCTGAGAAACTAATGGTGTAAATTCAGAAGATTTTCTTTTTGCAAAACTACTGGTTTGTAACCAGAAGTTTTATTTTAGAGAAAAATAAAATAAAATTGGAAAAAAAATATTGATTTGATTGATCATGATTTTTTTAATATTAATCCAGATTTAACATCCCCAGTCTAGATATTAGGCTTTGAAATGTTAGAGTGTCCAGTTGTTTTGTTAAAACATCTGCAAGCTCAGTTGAAGAGGACACATGATGAATATCCTTTTAAATATCTGAATATCCTAGGGTTAGAGACCCTTTTAAATATCTTAATATCCTTTTCACAGTAATTATATGTGACTTTTGTTTTAGAGGCATGATATCTTACAAACACACAGGTGGTAAACATGATATCTAGTCTTAATGTACTGAGATACATCAATGACCCTATCATACACCTGTACAAAGTTTGATCAACTGGTTTCCCAGTTAGATCAGAGTGAAGTGATTTGGATGTACACATGGGTGTAGTGCATGTCTTACAATGTTCTAAATCAAATTTATTTAAAAAAGTTTTCACATACTTATTCTAATGTATAAAAGGTCCTCTTTCAAGTTGCTTAACTTGTAAGCCTAGAAAACATTGTAGTTCACCCATTGCACCCATTTCAAATTTTGATGCCATTAAGTTTTAAAAAGTTTCACACAATCTTGAATTTGTTAAGGCATAAATTATGTCATCAACATATATATATCTGAGCAATGGTCAGTTCCTTCCTCTCCCATTTTAAAAACAATGCCTTGTCAATTATGCCCATCTTAAAGTTATTTGCAGTTAAAAAGGAAGGGATAGTTTCACACCATGCACTTTGAGTTTGTGTAACAACCTTCAAAAATATTCCCAAAGACAACCCGTAATCAAAACCCCAAGTGCGCTTGACTAAACTTGTAATACTCAATCAGAATACTTGACGGTTGATGAACAAACCCGCACAAAGTACCCTTACTAAAATCATAATTATAAACCGAACTATTTAGGATCAAGACCCGAGAATACGTGATAAGTATTAGCATAGAAATCGAGAAAAATGCACGATTGGATGAAAAAGGCGGCTAAAGACACGTGTCACGACATCGCGCCAAGTGTTAGACCTATGTTGGACACGTGGAAGCCAATGCCTAGCTTAGCCCCATCGCGTTATGGGAAGGTTAAACAAGAAATTTATCGCGTGACGCGATGTTAGTGCAATATGTGTCTATCGCCTCCGTCAATCTAGCACATAGCAGAAACCGAAGAAGTCTAAGCTTTTATTGTAATATCTAGTTAAAAGGACAAGGTGGCAAACTTGTAAATAAGGAGAAATCCTTATATTCCTTGTGCCTATAAATAGGAGCCTTAGGGTTTCTTTTAAGAACTTTTGATACTTTTGCCATTTAGAGCATTTGGAGAGCTAGAGATCTAGAGAGAGATTCTAGAGAGAGAAAGCTTGTCCACGTGATTCAGGTTCTTGTACGCTATCAAATCTATCAAAGAATCACAGTTTATTTTACTGTTCGTGTGTTCGGTCTCACTCGTGCACGGTTTCCGCACGTCGTACGAGTCGGTTAGCAATCGAAACGGAGTCAAACTGGTCCTATAAGTGGTATCAGAGCAGGAGCTCGATTGCACTGATCTTTCACACGATTTCGCAAAGGATTTCATCAGAATCAGATCCGATTTCATCTTCTTCTTCATCTTTTTCATATTTCTTACAGTTTTTACTGTTTTTCATCGAATTGAACAGGTTTTCATGGTCCGTTTCAGCCGATTTTTGGATATGTTGTGCGCCTATACCTGATCTAAAACCCTACCAAGTTTCAGATCGAAACTCCAAACCGTTTAGGAGAAATCGAGATTTTTTCGTTCGAATTCGCGTCAAAGTTGCAGGTCTGTTCGTATGAACATGTCTGGTCCGCTTTTGTGAACAACAAAAGGTTCGCGTTTCTGGTCCGCTCCAACGTACAAGTAATTCTGGTTCGCTCATTCGACAATATCTGGACCGCTCATTCGACATTACCAGGTCCGCTTATCCGGACATCTAGCTGGTCCGCTCATTCGACAATACCTGGTCCGCTCATTGTGTCAAAGTTGAGATCCGCTCATAGGTGTAATAATAGGTCCGCTTATTAGTCAGATCAGTGGTTCGCTCATTAGATCCGCTCATTAGGTCATTGACATTCAGGTAATTCAAGAATTTCAAGTCATGTCGAATGTTGATCATGATAGATGGTGGAGAAGAGACAGTGCGAGATGGGAGATTGGCAAATTGTATGAACCATTTAAGGAAGCACAAAGAGCAAATAGATGGAATGAAGAACTAGAATGTTACATGGATCCACATGGTAATCCAGTAGTTGATCCATCAAAAGTGGATTTTGATGCTGTTACTAATGTGTTTCCAAGTGAGGGTACTTTCAACACAAGAAGGCTTTCTGATAAAAGCTATTTGCCAAATTTGATGAACAAGTTAAAAGAAGTTTTTGAAGCAAGTCTACCAAAGGTGGTAGAAATGAAAAAGAGGAAAGAACAAGAACTGGAAAAGCTGATAGAGGAAGTAAAGAAAGCGGCAGAGGAAACTGATAAAGAAGAACAGATGAAAGATAAAGATCAGAAAAAGACAGAAGAAGGTGTGATAACAGAAGAAATTCAAACTGAATCTTCTGAATTGTTTGACACAGACAAAAGCATTGAACAGTCTGCTGATAAAAATGAAAATAAGTGCAGGAATTGCATAGAAATGTGCAAAGCCTGTACCGAAAAAGATATTGAAACAAGCAAACTTGAAAAGATTTTCAAAACAAAATGTAAAGAAATGATTGAAAAAGAAGAAATTTTGAAACTAAAAGTTGAAAAATTGACACAGAAATGTCAAGGTCTTGAAAAGGATAATGATGTTTATAGACAACTGTGTTCTACAAAATGTGTCGATTGTGTTGAAAAAGAATCTAAATTTCAAGATTTACAAAAACAGTATGATTCTTTAAAGTGGTCGAGTCAGAGAGTACAAGAAGCTTATGATACTTTGAAGAGCCAAGTCAAAAGTTTTGATCAAAGATTGTCTGAAACTTTAACAACCAAAGAAATGTATGAGAGACAGTTTAAAGAAAAGCAAATTGAATTAAACAAATGTGTTGATGAAATTGCAAATCTTAAACAAGTCTTGGCTGAAAAAGAAAAGATTGTTACAAAACTTCAAAGTTATCATAACTCTTCGTACATTCTCGAACGCATTTTCAACATCACACCAGATGACAAAGATACTGAAAATTGCAAAAAGGGTATTGGTTCAGAATTTCATCAGGTACCACCACCATTGAGAAACAATTATACTTTTTATGATGAGGAAAAGGTGGAAAAGGGTTTGAACATAGCTGACCAGTTACCTGAAAGTATCGATGTGACTTACTCCAAATCTGATGATGCTAATGATTCAGAGGTGGTAAGTAAGGTTGTTGAAAGCATTTTGAAAGATGAGTCTACAAAAGGTAAGTCTGAATCACAGGATGAAGATGAAGGAAATCTTTATGATGGTTATCTGAAAAACACAAAATCCGAGAAAAATTTGAATGATGATTCAAAAGGATTGGTTTATACCATGATTGGATCGGACAAATTATTCTTAGATGTTGTATTCCCGATTCAGAATGTGATTTCAGAGAAGGTCGATAAAGTTTTCAAAATGGTTGAGATTGAGAAGTCTGAGATTCCAAAGTTTGCTGGTAAAGGTCATAAATCTTTTTATAACAAACCTGGTTTTAAGAAGAAAAATATGAAGGCTGGTTTGGGTTATAAAAAGAAACGGAATTGGAATCAAAGTAAAAAACCAAATTTGCAACAAAAGATGAGTTTTGTTCAAGGGAAAAGCTTGAAAGAAGAGGAAAAACTCAAATTTGGACAACAGTCTAATGAAGAGTTTGATGCTATGAAAAAGAAACAACAACAGGCCAAGGATGTTTCAAAGAAAATGTGTTTTAAATGTGATCAAATTGGACATGTTGCACGAAAGTGTCCAAATCCAAAGCCTGTTGATGTTGAAAAACAGAAATCTGAGGATGTGAAATCAAGGTCAACCAGATTTGATTCGAAACAAACTTGGAGGTACAATACAAACAAGTTTGCTTCAAATCAAAATTGGAAATCAAACCCGAACAGGTTCGATTCAAGACAGACCTGGAATTCTCACACACCCAGATTGAGAACAACACAGAGTTGGAGAACATCTGTTGATATGACAAAACCTCAAGAGTTTTGGAAACCTAAAAATGTTGTTCAAAATCAAAAGGTTCAAAAAGAGACAAATTTTTACAAAAGAGGTACTCCGAAAGGTCAAATGTGGAGTGCTAAGAAACAAGTGATGTCGGTAAAAGATGAGAAAGTTGAAGTCAACGCTGAAAAAGTTTTAAATGACAAAGAGTTTCCGAAATTAAATGAACATTATTGTGTTGAAATGCCTAAGGTCCAACAGACCTGGGCTAAATTGTTCAAATGATTGATAAAGTTTGAATGTGCAGGTGCTCAACGAAGCTGAAGATTGTGAGAATGGTAGTAGGAGCAGCCTGGCACAGGAAGAGGTTACAGGACCCTGGTTTGGTTGAATAGTTTGAGTGGTGTTTGTACATAAATAAACAATATTTTCAAAATCCTAAAAAAATTGAAAAAATTTAAAACCAAAAATATGTTTTTAGTTTGGTAAAATTTGAAAAACCAAAAATATGTTTGTTTTTAATTTTGTTTGAATGTATGTTGATTGAATACGCCGAAACCCTCACGGCTGAACAAACATGATTACTTTCATCAGATTGAAAAACGGTTTTCAAACTGTTAAGATCAATGGGTTGTAAATCATGGGGGTACGTTATATTTTCTGCAAATCAGAGCACTTGAAGCAGAAAATGGATGGAGAGACAAAGCTATTAGTGTTGGTTGTCAAATTTTCTTTAAATGGTTTTGCATTTTAGGGGGAGAAAAATTGTCATTAGAAAATACAAAAACATTTGAAAAATTTGAAAAAGCCAAAAACATGATAAAATTCAAAAATTTGAGTTTTTGCGTAAAAAGAGGAAATGATAGTACATCAGTAGACAGTTATAGTATGCTAAAGAAATGGAAAGTCAAAATGTGTTAAATGATCTCACCGTGGATGTGTCGATAGATTTTTATACACTTAGTAAACTTTTTCGGGATATAAACCTAAATTCTTACTTGCTTATTTCGTGGGGAACACTACTTGAATATATAGGTAACCCCTGAAATCTCGTTTGAAAGGTTTCGTATTCTGATATACAGGTTTTTATACTCAATGATGTCTGGGGTATTATTCTGGGACTTCTGCTGAATGGAAGTTCTGACCTAGTCCTCGAATAATACTTTCCGCAATGCTTGAAACACAGCATCACCCTCAGCATATATGATAAGACAATAAAATTGCTTAGCAATGCTGTTGTAAAAAAGATCCTCTAAAGGGGACACACCTACAAGTTGAGTCATGATCTCTCTGCTGAACGGTAGTTCTGACCTGAGCTCTCATGATTCTTCATAATTTATTAACCCCTTACAGATATCATTTGTGTTATAATTGCCTGTAAGACTGAATATTGGGATCTGGATACGGGAGTATATTCAAGAGGTGGGACACATGAATGGGTTTAAGTTCTTAAAATACCTAATTCGTATCCTGAATCAGTTGAAATTTGTATGAAAATTTAAGTGGACAAGTATATCGACAATCTAAGTGAATTGTTTAATTCTTACTGTGTAACTAAGCTCAACGGTACTTGTGACTTGTCATAAACTGATATGATCCTCTGACGCATTCTCAAACAAAAATATTGATTTCTGCTTTATTTTCGACAACTGATGTCTGAGTGCTGAGTTTCAAAATCTAAGTAAGCTGATCGTGTTTCTGAAAATAAAACAAGTTCATTAATTTGAAACTTGAAGTTTTAAAATTAAAAAAAAAAAAAAAAACAGTTTGTGATATCTCCAAGGTCATTAAGTTGGACTTGGATGATTAACTGTGGGGGAGTTGGATGCTTATATTGTTATAAGTGTTAGTTTCCGATACGATTCGATGAAACTGCCAAATTCATGAGAAGTGGTTTAGAAGGTTTGAATTGTCAGATTACGATATCTGGAAGTTTAAAAAGTTGTTACTTATAGTTGTATGAGTGATTGCAGGAAAAGTCCAGACTACGATCCCGGAAGCTGAGTCTAAGGGGGAGTCTGAAGACGAGCTCAAAGCAAGGAGGAGCTTGTACCCGGAAAGCCAGGTGTCGATCCTAAAAGCACGGAAGCTTGACGAAAGGGGGAGCCTGAAGAAAGAGTCTACCGAGAGAGGGAGCAACGGAAGCTTGTAGACAGATCCACGGGGATTCTGTTCAAGATAGAGAAAGACAAGATGCTATGAGATTGACTACGGAAATATCCAAGGGGGAGTCTGTTAGTGCAATATGTGTCTATCGCCTCCGTCAATCTAGCACATAGCAGAAACCGAAGAAGTCTAAGCTTTTATTGTAATATCTAGTTAAAAGGACAAGGTGGCAAACTTGTAAATAAGGAGAAATCCTTATATTCCTTGTGCCTATAAATAGGAGCCTTAGGGTTTCTTTTAAGAACTTTTGATACTTTTGCCATTTAGAGCATTTGGAGAGCTAGAGATCTAGAGAGAGATTCTAGAGAGAGAAAGCTTGTCCACGTGATTCAGGTTCTTGTACGCTATCAAATCTATCAAAGAATCACAGTTTATTTTACTGTTCGTGTGTTCGGTCTCACTCGTGCACGGTTTCCGCACGTCGTACGAGTCGGTTAGCAATCGAAACGGAGTCAAACCGGTCCTACACGCGACCAGGTCAACAGTCGGCTATAAAAGGGATGAGCCCTGGACAATTTCAGTTGTTCATTTTCATTTTCTTTCTTTCACTTTCTCTCTCGCTCTACACTGCTCTGTTGCTATTATACCCGAGTTCTAAACCTCTGCCCATAATTGGCGTACTAACTCGAATCACTGGTACGGTACTCTGTCTGATCGATTGAAACCAATCCAACAGATGTTTAAGTGTGGCCTGAATAAGGCTCTACTTTGTCATCGCATTGTGGGTTTTGATCTTGTGATTATCGTTAAAGCTGAATTGAGTTAATACACTAATACAAGTTCCATTATATCTAGAAATTAGAACTCTTAACTATTTGGCTGCTAAACTAGAATACTTAATGGTTAAGTAAACTTAATGGATAAGTAAACTTAGTGGTTTGGTTAAGTAAACTTAGCGGTTAAGTAAAAATAGTGGTTAAGAAAACTTAGTGGTTTAGTAAACTTAGCGGTTAAGAAAATTTAGCAGTTAAGAAAACTTAGCGGTTAAGAAAACTTAATAGGTAAGAAAACTTAATAGATAAGGAAACTTAACAGGAAAGGAAACTTAATAGCTAAGTAAGTTAATCAGTTAAAGTAAATTATCAGTTAAAAAACGAAGTTTAAACAGCAAAACGGTTAAATTAATAACATAACATCTAAATAGGTATTTATGAGGTAGGTAACAACTGGGGAAGCAAATAGGCGTTGTAATAATACCTAAGCGTAAACGAAGAGTTAGGAAAATGATATTATCTGGTAGCACCCAGGATAGTATTTAGACTTGAACTTAAGAAAGATGCCTTAATATAAGCTTCGAGATGAGCTAATTACTTGTATAGGTATAATGTGATGGGTATTGGTATGTTGTGAGGATGATGACTAGAACATTGTAAGTACGATAAATAAGTGATAACACTTGATCACCGTTATTTCTTGCTTATTGGTACTACTCAGTTCTAGAATATGATCCGTCATGTGAATTCTAATTTCCTTGTTCATTGATGAAAGCCCTAATAAAAGATGCACCTTAAAAATCAAGATTTGAGAAATTCTATTTATGGGAAATACAATGATAATTACCTCTCCGGCAAGACTGGGTATGGTGTGGTAGACTCTCCAGCTTGTCCAGGTAAGATGGGGTTTCGTCTCCGGCGAGACCGGGTAAGATGGGGTATATGTTATGTTAAATTCATGGAATTCCCTAAATAGTACCATAACCTGATGTCTGACCTGTTTTTGGAAATATGAATCTGTTAAATACATTAACCTTATGAATTGTATGTATATTAAAGTATATGAAACATATGATTGTATAGATATGTATATCTACAACAAACCTCCAAAAACCCCTTAACACATCCCTAATGTTCCTAATATACCCCGTATACACGGTAAAGGGCCTAAAATACCTTTATATTAATAAAAGACAAATATAACAAGAAACAGGAGTCGCTCGCGGGCCGCGACCCATCTCCCTGGGTCTGTCACGCGGTGCAACTGAGTGACACCAGGCGGCACCCTGGTGCGCCACGTGTCCTGCTACGTGTTGAAGCTAGATAGGTGAGTCGACAAGGCTTGGCCCTAGTCTACTAGCCTCGCGGGCCACGAAAGGGAACCAGGGGGTGTCGCGGGGCGCGAGCCGCCTTTGGTCAGGCTATAAATAGAGGCCTTCGGCCTTATTCTTCTTCGTTCAAATTTCTTTTTTTCTCTCAGACGCTATAATAGCAATATTACTCGGGTATTATACCCCTAAAAAGCGAAGCTCTGCCTCGTTGTAAGTATTATAACCCTGATCACGTATTTGTTACCCTACCCGATTAATCTAGGGCTCCGTAACACATGTCAAGGCTCTGCCTGACTCAGTTCGTTGGAGTTCTGTCTCGTGTTGTACAGCTAATGTGATTTGGGTTATCTTACTAACATGTGTGCATTGTTTAAATTTTATTAGATAATAACCAGGAGAAACACTAGGAAGCTATAGTATAATCTAAGTTAGCAATGTGAGTACATTCTCTTTTTGTAAAACCTTTTTGTGAATCATTCAAAATATTTTACCAAAACCTCAAACGTTTTAAATTATACTTAACAGTGATTGAGTATATGCATTCTACAATTACTGCTGGTTTGTTGGGGTTTTGTATACATTACTTTACACTCCTTACTATTGCGAATAGTAGCATGACCACAAGCCAGGATTAACAGTACCGAATGACTAATTGGGTAGATATAAACAATGTAATAGTTGACGCTCTCAAAACTGTAAAGTTATAAAACTATTTTGATTAAACTGGGATGCACTCGCCAGTATTTCTTGCTGATAAAACCTTTTTAAAACACGTTTCAGGTAACTTAATGTGAAGCTAATAGAAGCCAGCTGGCGAGCAGTGAAGGCTTAAAGATGTGGCTATAAAAGTTGCCTAAATAAAAAGGAGATTTTGAATTGAATACATTAGGGTTTATCCCTACCAATGTATTGTAATTGAAAACTTGGGTTTTATCCCGTCTACTTATTATATCTATATAAAAAGTTTGGTGTTTTAACTCTGATAAATATTTCCTAACTAAGGTCCTGATGTCTCATTTCCGCTGCCAAATTAATAAACACCGATACCACCCGCTCTGAGTAACTGCGGCCGCACGCTCCCGGGGCAAGGGGTCGGGGTTTGCGACAGAAGGTGGTATCAGAGCTACAACCACTGGTTTAAGCCAATGAAGTGTTCTGCTGACACTTAAATTTTAATCAATTTGTGTTAGGAAATAATCTATGTGATTATGTGTAAATATGTATATTATTTTGTGTTATTTGACAATTTGTTAGTTTACAGTATGAGTGAACAAGGTATATCCGACGCTTATCATCAATTAGCTAGTTCCCCAAAAGATGAAGGAACCTCATCTCAGCCAAATACCTCAGGATACTCATCTGATACTGAGGAAGGAATATTTATCTTTAAGGCACAGTCTGAGGAGCCATTCCCTTCTAAAAAGAGAGGATGGTTTAGTAGAGGAGCGCATGAGAAGAGGAAAATAATGAAGATATTACAACAACATAGGGCATTAGTGAAAGCCATTAGGAAAGTAAATGCACAAACCCAGGAAGCAATTAATAGACCACTGTGGGAAGAGGAACTTGATAGGCAATTAGCAGATTTCCACATGTTAGCCACTACAACAGTAGACTCTAATCTGAACCAAATAGCTGAACCACCATTGTTGTCGCAACCCCCGACCCCTACCCTGGCAGCGGAAATTAAACATCAGGACCGTGGTTAGGAAATATTTTATCAGAGTTTAAACACCAAACTTTTATAAATAATTAATGAGATAAAACCCAAGTTTCCATTTATAATACATTCGTAGGGATAAAACCCAAATTATTGAAAACATAAATTCCTTTTTATTTAGGTAACTTTTATAGCCACCTCTTTAAGCCTTCAGTGCTCTCCAGCTGGCTTCTATTAGCTTCACATTGAGTTACCTGAACCGCATTTTAAAAAAAAATTATCAGCAAGAAATACTGGCAAGTGCATCCCAGTTTAATCAAAACAAGTTTTTATAATTTTTACAGTATTGAGAGCATCAGTGATTACAATGTTTATA
>JARYGA010001533.1:0-32899 GCA_030545235.1 Helianthus tuberosus | reverse complement strand
AATTCCCCGATTCAATCATGGTGAAAAAATCCAGTAAAACTATACAAAAGGATTCACCCAAAATTGAGATTCCATTTAAATTTACACACAATTACTTGGGTATCTTTGAAAAACCCAGTGAAACTAGAATCTTTGATTCCATCATCGACAAACTTTCATCCACAAAGTGTACCAAGTTGTTCATTTGAATATATGGTATTGTGTTTATTTAACCATGTTTGTTCATTTGAATAATGATGCTTAGTTTTTCAGTTTTCTGGGTTGGACAGCGTTGTGGAAATGTAGCAGCCAGCAGATATGAAGTCTTCTAATATAGTTGGAAATGTAATATCATTTTGTTTTGTCAAGTATTGTGATTTAGATAGCATTGTGTTTTTTACAATTGTTTTGTGTTTGTAGTAATCCTTTGTGTTATTATAATAAAAAAATCATTGACATGCTTTTTTTGTCAGGTTGTAGCTGACGAGTGTGTGGATGGTCATTTGCATGAATTTTCTTATTGCTCTAATGAGAATGTACATTTAGAAGCAAGTTTATGATGAAGTTTCTGTTATTATTTATGATATTGTGTGTTACTTAGAATCATTGTGTTATTTACAGCTATTGTGTTTTTTGTGACGGTTTTTTTTGTTTTTTTTTAATATTCTATGACAACAGTGGTTGACAGTTGTTTTTTTTCTTTTCCAGGTGGTGGCTGACAACATTTTTGTGGATGATCATTTTCAAACGTTGAGCAGGACATGTGATGAAGTTGGAAACGTGCGTAATAATTCTTGTAAAATATTTTATCATGTTGTTTATTTTTAAAAATCATTTTAAAATATACTATGACAACAATGTGATTAACAGTTGTTTTTTTTCGATGTTGTGGCTGGCGACATTTTTGTGGATGATCATTTTCAAAAGTTGAGTAAGATATCTGATGAAACTGGAGATGTATGTAAGAATTCTTTTATAATTGTAAGATAACATTGTTTTAGTTCAACATGGTAGTTTATTTTATTAATGAGTATGTATATATATATATTTTTTTTCCTGACTATAAAACCCTGATAAAAAACCCCAAACAGGGTTTTTACTGTACTTCAAAATTCCCTTCTAAAACAGTTGTTCTCAAAACTTTCACACAATCCTCTTCGCCTTCATTTCATCTTCTTCATCCCCGATTCAATCATGGTGAAAAAATCCAGTAAAACCACACAAAAGGATTCACCCAAAATTGAGATTCCGTTTAAATTTTCACACAATTACTTGGGTATCTTTGAAAAACCCAGTGAAACCAGAATCTTTGATTCCATCATCGACACACTTTCATCCACAAAGTACAAAACTTTGTTAACTTGTGATGCAACCGTTTACTTGGCTACACAAAGGGAGTTTTGGAAAAATGCAACCCTAGAAAAGGTGAACAAAAAGGTTGTAGCCATAAATTCTTCAATCAAGGCTGTAAAGTTCTCCATCACACCTCAATCGATTTCTGAAGTTTTTGAACTCAATGATTTGGAAGGTAAAAGTTCTTTTCCTAAAACAGAGTACCAAAGGGATTTCCTTGAAAGAGGGTATGAAGAAGAAATGCAAAAAGATACTTTACAAAAAGGCAGTTTTCCATCTGCTACAAGGTTTTTATTTCATACCCTCCTTATGTGTGTATCCAACAAAACCACAGCTTTTAATGAAATCCCCTTAAAGATTCAATATCTGGGTTATGCTATCCTGCAAGGAGAAAATTTTAATTACTCCCAGGAAATCTTTAATTACTTGGTCAAAAATGTTGATAAAAAGGCTTTCTTACTATTTCCAAGGTTTTTGAGTTATTATTTTGAGAAAAAGTTTTCAAAAGATAATGCCTATGTGCTTACACAGGGGGTTCCTTTTCAAATAAACAGTTTAACTGCAGAAACATTCACAAGAATGTTGAAATCTTCCAAAAGACAAGCAGAGGTTCCTGAGTAGACTTTAGCAGCTACCACTGCTCCTTAGGTATCTGCTGCTGAGCCCACTGCTCCAGGTGATCATAGTAGCACAACCACTGCTATGAAACCCACACCTATCATTACCAAAAAGCCCAAAAAGAAATCATCCAAAAATCCTCCCAAACCCACTAAAAAGGCAACTCTGGAAGATGAGATCCCAGAGCCACTGCCAGTGACAAAACAAATGTCATCAACAACCACTGCTGCTACCTCCTCACAGCAGATGGAAGAAAGATCTTCATCCTTGCCTCAAACTCCTCCTGCATCTTCACAAAAAGATCAGGTTGTAAACACAGGGACACTAAATTATGATGCTCTGGGATCACTTGATTCCATCATCCAAAGCTCACTTCCCGGGGCAAATTCTCTTTCCACCCTTATCCTTACCTCACAAATTCCACCATCAATAAAACCTTTGTTGGAAGCAGTTGATATTGCCCAGACACAAAGCTGTTCTTCTCAATCACCTGTCATCGAGAATATACATCAACAAGTGACCGAGTCTGGTGTTTCTATCACTGTTAACCTACCAACAACAAATGAGGAGGCTACACTGCTGGAATTACCTGAAATTCCAGTCAGTAGTTCAAGTGGAGCAGCAACTACAAATGTTGGATCAACAGATCTACATTTGGCCAGTTGTTTCATCAATCAGACTCCCTTGAAGGCAATTCCTTCCATAGCACCTCTGATATCCACCAGTGAGTTTGTTATGACCACTGGTACCATTAAAAGGGTATCAAGTGTTGAAGGAAGAAGACCCCAGTACCAAGAACAAGGGGCATCAATGGATGACTTTTGGAATTCGTTCCCTAAATCAAACATTGATACAACCACTGCAGGTGGGAAATCTGTAACACCTCGAAAATTCACGTCCTATAAGGTGTTGACACGTGTCATAAATTTTGAACGTGTGGTAGAATGCTATGAAAGGGCTAAAGTTGACAAACATGGAAAGTATGTGAATATACGAATTCTAAGTGTCAACTGTGAATAAATATACTTCATAATAACCCTACATGATGTTTATAACATCAAACGAATAAATCATGGATCATACGAAACTAAAAGTGAGAGATTTCAAACTACAGGGGTTAAATGTGTCAACATGTTTAAAGATATACCTCTGAGTGACCTTTTGACGAACCCGAAGCTTTGTAAATGTTAATTATGCTCACTAGAATGCACGATTTAAATTTCATAAAGTTTCGTTAACGTATGAGAAAGATATGATCAAAATCGTGTGCGAAGTGTTAAAGCGTAAACGTTGGAAGTTAGGACTTTTCGGGCGATAATAAAGTTACCCGGGGACCTAACAAAGTAGGTATATGTTTTAAAGCCCTTATGGATCAACATTGAGGGTTAAAATGCAAGAATCAAGTGTCTAACCGGAGTTTGAAGGGCCAAGGATCAATTAGCAAAATCAAAAAATAAGAATTGCTGCTGAAGGCCTCGCGCCACGCGAGGGGTCCCTCGCGCCACGCGAGGGACTGCCAGTTCCAGAATTTTTGTCTTGGCTGCCTTTTTGCAATCTGCTCGATTTTGTCCGAGTTTCCTCATTCTTCTTGGCCCCTAGGCACCCCCTAAACACTAGGAACAAGTGTTGATCAGTTGTGGTGAGTTGTAGACACACATGTCAAGGATTTGTGGTAGATTAAACACTATATAAAGGCATGTTATGCAACCATTGTTCTTCACACCTTCAAGTGCATAACTGATCAATTCTGGAGCTCCCAAGCAGGTCCAACTGATCATAAGTCGTGCATAGGACTCTTGTAAGTATGCTAGTCCTTCTTTATTTGAGTTTAACTTGTTTAATTAGCTAAAAGTCAAACCGTCGTAAATACGGTTTGACTTCGAGATTAGTCATTAATGGCTCAGTCATATCTCGAATTAAAAGTAGTTATGAGTTGGTATTTATGTGGGTAATAAAACCCCAAAAGGGTTTCCCCTGATCACCACTCTAACTAGTTCAAATGTCGGGTCAAACATGTACTTAAAAAGTCAACAGGATGCTTAAAATGTCATTTATGCATAATTAGCTATCTAGAACATATATAACCTGTTTGATCATTGTTATAACTTAGTAATTAGTGTAAGAACATGTCCAAACATGTTCAACCCGACTATTTCCTGTTTAGACCCGGTTCGGAACCGAAAGTCACATAGTTTGACTTTCACTTTGACTTTCAGTTCTGAACCGTTAAGGTATGTTTTAGAAATGCCTCAGAGCTTAAATTGGATTAGGTTACTTGTTAGAAAAACCCTCTGTGATTACACACCTTGGTTCACTAGTTATCCAATTAATATGCATATTTCCGTTAATTGCTCATATGTTGACCGTTATGCCCTTATTACCTTAAAACATGATTTATGAAAATGTAAAAGTGTAGAAACCTTAATTACTGATATATAAACTTGTATGCAAAGTTTGACATCAGTTTGACTTATAGATTAAGAGTTATGCTCAATATCGCAAAATTAAAGCTTTATGTTAATAAAACGGCGTAATTAGCGTATAGCCTGGTTAAGCCTACTTTTTGGTATCAAACTTAATACCCACTGATATAATATATTATTTTGGGATTTTTAAAGATTTTTAATTAATTTTAGGCTGAGCATAACTAGTAGTCGTAGGCTTAATTCGGTAATTGTCGGTTTTGCCCTTACGGGCCATAAAATGAGTTTTACATATCTAAACGACTCCAAACCTTTTGCTACTGATTAGTTATGATAAATAAATTATTTTAAGCCTTCTGAAAATATAAAAATATCAGATTTAAGTATCGAACCCGGAAATGGCCTTTAATCGCCTTATTTAGCGTTTTTAGCGCATAGTATGTTTTAAAATCATATTGGACATACCCGGGTTGATACCTACTGATATAAGAGGCAAATTATAATATTTTAACAGTAAACAAAGGTTGATAAACTCAGACTTCGGTTTTGAGCCATTCGGCTTATGTGAAATTACCAAAATGCCCCTATGGTGCATAGTTTGGTTATACTTGGTAAATTCACATATATGCTTTAGCCTACTGTTATAACTCATAAAATTGAGTATGTTTGCTGTTTACATCAGACCTGTAACTCAGTTAAACATCTAAACGCTTTTACAAACTTTAAAATGACCAAACTACCCCTACGGGGCATAGTTTGTGTTTAAATTAGTTCGGGGCATAATGAAAGACATCCTACTGATGTCACAACATATTTGAAGCATATTAACTTAGAAAACCTGTATATGGCTCTTTCAGATACCCGTTACGCTTATTACGCGTTCGGTTCGGTGTATGTAACAGGTTTACATAAAATAGCCGAAACGGGTCAAACCTTATCATTTTTATCTCAAAATCCAGAATGTGTTTAGTTTACCCATATTATACAAGTCTCCAAACTTGTCGGGTCTAAATCACATTCTATCCCGGTCTTCGTTTAATCATGCGTTTTGAACCGTAAACCTTCCCTTAAAACTAACCGGTCTAAGTTACGACTTATATAAGACCCGTTAGGAATTTAATAGGTTAATAAAACCTTCGTTCCAGATTAAGAGCCCCAGTAGAAGTACTTGTGCTTGCTGATTAAGATATACGGCTGAGTATAAATTGCATTGCTAGCTCAGGTAAATACTTTTAACTTATTTTCCCTTATACGGGCTTGGGATACGGTATTATAAAAATACCGCTTGGTCGGGTGTAGAAACCTTTTAATCGGAGATGATTAAATTGCATAATCCCGTTTTAATCTGTATTGATTGATAACAAATAACATTGGGGGTTAATGACCGTGTCCTGGATATCCTTGGCTCATTTTAAAAAGTGAATGGCCACGACGTAAGCACAAGGTGTAGGCAAAACACCTCCTGTTGCATATGTATAACGTATACTCACTCGTAAGGGTATCTTCTTGTGAGATTATATTTGTGGTGTGTCGATTAATCTTGTCCGGCTTGTATTGTATAATCACCGGCCCTAAATGTTGGACAACCATGTAAATCGGATACAAGATTTTTATTAATAAAATTGTCCCAAGTATAAAAGATTAATTTTGCCTCTGTGCATTTTAATCAATGTGTCAAGATATTTTGTGACGTTTGCACTCGAATCACTTTTCAAACTCTTTTTCCAAAATGAGTCAGTTAATTGTATTTACCAGTGTAAACTGACGTATTTTCCAAAAGGTTAAGTGACAGGTACTATGTGTAATTGGCTGGGAGCTCAGGGCGTCATTAGGGAATCTTGCAAGTTCTAGATGCCTAAAGTCTGTTGAACAATTTTCTTTATTGATCCGCCTGTGGATCCTTTACCTTCCGTTGTAATACTTTGACATTACTTATATTCGGAATGTAATATATTTATCCTTTGCTTCCGCTATGCATTATTATATTGTGTTGTTTGACCATGATGTTGCCAACTACGTCACGATACTCCCCCACCGGGCCCACCGGTGACACGTGGAAATCGGGGTGTGACAAAATCAGATGATCCCATTAACTTGGGTGATGGTTTGAAATATCAAGAATTGACGGAGAGGGTAGACATAATTGACTCAGCTGTTACAGACATCAAAACAATTCTGCAACAGTTGTTAAATTCACAAAAGTCCATACCCACTGCTGCATCACATGTTCCATCTGCTTCCACTACCCCATCCTCTGATGCTCTTTGGGAGCTGTTTCAACCACTGCTCCACAAGAAAAGAGAGTATGCTGATTTACAACATGAACTCCACATCCAACAAATCAGAAATCACATGGAGTCAAGGTTTAAAGATACTCAAGCTGATATCAAGGCTATAAAGGCCCACATTCTAAACACCACTGGCGCTGTTCCTCCTACTGTTCTCTTTATTGATAACCCCCTCCAGATAATGCCAAAAATGGGAGAAAATCAAGCAGTGGAAAAAGAAGGGAATTGAAGATGGTATTTATGTTGAACCACAAAAACATAGCATGATTAAAGACATTCCCTTGCCAGATGGTAGTAAAAAGATTGATGTTACCACAAATGCACTTGCTGAAGCAATAGCAAGTGTAAAAAGGGATATAGAGGCTAAGGATAAATCCAGGTGGAATGAGGAGAAAAGAGCTTTTATGGAGCTGAATGAGCAGGGTATTTCTGAGCCAAAGGATGATAAAAATCCTGAGCCAAAAAGAAAGAATCCCACTAGAAAAGTGAGGGAAACACCTTCCAAAAGCTGCAAACATCAATCTTCCATGCAAACAGCTGTTGTCACACCTGCTGATACTTCAGTGGTTTCAACAGCTGTTAGGCAAACACCTGCAACCACTTCATCACACCCCACAACCATTGCCTTACCACCACCACCTAAATCATCATCAACACCACCTTCATATTCTGCCAAAAAGCAGAAGACAACATATGTTAGTCAGTCACCTATCACTTCCATCATCACCATTCAACCAACTATCACACCAAAATCAACACCACCTCAAAAGCCATCTGCTCAAGAGCAGAAGACATCTGCTGACACATCATTAGCTGTAATGATAACAGTAGATGAAACACCTGTTGTTTCAACCCCTGTTAGTCAATCTCCCAAATCAACAGTTGTTGTTTCACCTGCTGTATCAACAACTGTTGGTACTTCAGTGGTTTCAACAGTTATTACCCCAACAACCACCACTTCAACTAGAATCATTGCTCCCACTTCAACCGTTGCCCCACCAAAAATACCATCACCACCAAAAACCACCTCACCATCAAAAACACCTTCATCACCACCATCACGTCCTGCTAAAAATCAGAAGACAGCTGATGACACATCATCAGTTGTAGTGATAACAGTGGTTGAAACACCAGTTGTTTCAACAGCTGTTTGTGAACCACCTTCCACTACAGTAACCACCACTCAAATCATCACCACCACTGAACCAACCAAAACACCACCAGCCTCTCCCAAACCAACAACTGTTGTATCAACTGCTGTATCAAGAACTGTTGGTACTTCAGTGGTTTCAACAGTTGTTAACCCAAAAATCACCACTTCAACTACAATCATTGCTCCCACTTCAACCACTACCCCACCAAAAATACCATCACCACCAAAAACCACCTCACCACTAAAAACAACTTCATCACCACCATCATCTTCTGCTAAAAATCAGAAGACAGCTGATGACACATCATCAGTTGTAGTGTCAACAGTGGTTGAAACACCAGTTGTTTCAACAGCTGTTTGTCAAACATCTTCCACTACAATAACCACCACTCAAATCACCACCACCACTGAACCAAACAAAGCACCATCAGCTTCTCGTAAACCAAAAAGGAGAAGGATGATTTTAAAAGATGATGATTCTTCACCACCACCATCTTCACAACCATCATCACTTGCTATAATTCCAAACGCTGTTCCATTTTCTTCTGCACAGGCTTTTAACACAAACACTGCCATTGTTTCAGCAGCTGTCCAATATCCTCTGGAACTTATAGCAGTCAGAGAAGAAATTATATCTTTTTATTTTGAAGATGACCCTGCTAAAAGAAACCTACCATCTGTCCAAGGATATTCAAGGCCTAATAATATTGAAGAATACCTGAAAGTCAAAGTTCAACAAGCAGATGATATCTCTAAAAGAGAGTCACAAGGAAAATCTGATAAAGAAATTCAAAGGTACGATCAATTCCTGTTCACACAAGTCAGAAAATTGGAGGAGTTTGCAAAAAAAATTGTGTCAAAAGCTTTCAGAAAGAGATGATGAAACCTTGAAGAAACATTATATTGAGCATATCATGGTCTTCAAAAGGTACAAAGGTGACAAAGGTCAATATAAAGATTGGACAGTGGGAGAACTCAAAGAGGAGTTAGAAAGGATTGAAAAGATGAATAAGGACAAGGTTAAACATACTCCACCTGTCTGGTTAAAATACATGAAAAATCTTCCAGACAAGGTGCTAGAGCTGAAAAGAATGAAAGAGGAACTTATTACTGCTGATTTTGGGTCAAAAAATCAAGTAACAAGATGGAAGGAAGACAAGGTCAGGGCAAATTACCAAAGGCTGGAAGAACTAAGGAAGAAAAATCCTGATATTCCCCAAAAGCCTGATTATTCTAACGAAGTGGTTCCAGAAAAGCCACAAAAGCAACAATTCAAAAGATCCACTGCTTCACCAGCTGCCTTCTTTCATCAAAGAAGGAGACAAAAACAGATGGATAAAGTAACAGCAGCAGATCAAGAAGCAGAAGAGTATCTTGTGAAAGTAGGAGTTAAAAGAATGATTATAGAAAGTCTTGAGTCTGAACAACCTTCAACCACTGATCACCTTTGAAGAAAGCTCTGATGCTCATCATCAATGCTTAGACTACAATAGTGGAAACTTGAAGCAGTAGTTTTCTTATATTTTGTATTTTTCTTATAATTAGTAATTTGTAATCAGTGGTAATAGATGTAAGTTAAGTTGTCCTACAAACCTGATAACATGAATTGTGTTTTTTACAATGGTTTGTGTTTTATCAACGAAATTGTATATTATAGTTTATATTGTGTTTTTTTTTGGCTTTTGTGTAATATCCTTGGGAGATCTTGATAACATCAATTGTTTTTTTTTTCTGTATATGTAACCTGCATGTTTATCATTTATTACAACTCATGAATGTGTGCTAAAAAGTAGTTGTAGAAGAGTGAAAACTGTTAACATCAACAGTTGATTTTTATTACTTTTATTATAGATGTAGGTGAAGTTGTCCTACAGACCTGATAATAAGAATTGTGTTTTTTACAGTGATTTGTGTTTTACTTACGAAATTGTATATATATCCTATCTTTTATGTTTACAGGATGTTGGTCTTGTGCGATTTCCAAATGAATTAAAAACTTTGGTGGATAAACTGTTTGCATTCAAGATTGAAGTCAGTGAGACTAACTTGACATATTGTGATGAAGAATACGAGATTCAAAGAAAAACTGACAATGAATCAGTTGTTGATCTGGTTAAGCAAATGTCTGGGATTAGTCACGTACTATGAACTTTTAACTGAAGTATTATAGTTGTCTTTTCCATTTTGTTGTCTCATGTTAATAAACTTTTTCAATTTTGGTTTAGGGCTGTATGCCTGATGATAAGAAGAATGGTAGTCCAATTTCGCTTGTGTTGAGTTCTGATGGTGATACAATTGATAAAAAAATATGTTCAATATATAACATATAAATTAGAACTAGAAAACGTATATATTTATAAACACGGTTACATAGTAGCCGTCCAAACTATGTAAAGTTTGGAACTAACAAACATGTTAACCTACTTACAAACAACTATTTTAACACTACTGAAGCTACGCTAAGTTTCTTCGTTTGCCAAAACTACCATATGTTATAGTTCAACCCTGTTTCAAAGTTTCAAACATCACCACTAGCGAAAAACATCGGTAAGGAACAAAGCACGAATATCTGGAAAGTACTAGAACGTGCAATGATCACCTTTTTTTATGTTGTTATCTTTAAGCCATTTCGCCCAGCCTTTGACAATGTATTTGATAGTGTTTTTATTTGGCTCCGTCCTAACATCATGTTTTGTCTCTACATGTTGTCTGTTGACGATCTTAACTTTCAAGGTTTTGTCAATTCCTGTCATCTGTGCTACTGCAACCGGTATGCGCTATAAGTTACAAAGCATAATAATAATTTCCATTAATGATGTTGAAGTATTAAAAAAAATACAAAAGTTAACCAAATTATGTAAATATATTAGACGCCTATTAAGATATAATTTTGTTGGTACTTACAAACCGTTTGGTGTATGGCACAAAAAATATGAGCGGATCAGTCTCATCATCATCAAACTCCTCTGATTTAGCCGAAGAGTCTTCAGAATCCGATATGACGATAACATCGTTTTCAGCTCCAGCCATTCTAAGAAACATTTAAAACGTTGACCCATTTTAGTAACTTGAAATTTATTTATTTTTTTCTTTTTGTTGTACTTTAAAGGAATGACAAACATACATAATTTATTTATTTATTCAACCTAATCATATAAAACACCTCACTATTGTTGAAAGTTTTACTTTAAAAAATGATGCTTTTGTTAAGTACAAAATTTTTCATACAGTCATTTGTTCGAACACCTGGTGTGCATCTTATATTTAATGTCTTTTAGCATTTCCCTGTGTTCAGTTGATTTCCTAAATATGTTTTTTTTTTCATACCCGAAGACATGTATGTAGTCAATACAATAAGAACATATGTATGTTATGTAACTGAATCAAGGTAAATATGTCAACCAAACAAGTTACATCTACGTTTCTGTATACAGATTGCCATTTTCATTAACTTATTCCAACCAACAAATGGCAAATGAACATCAATATTGAAAAAAAGGAATTACTTTACCTGATTTTTGTTGACTTAGAAATCGTATGTTGGAGAAATGAGCAATGCAAATGAGAGAAATTTTGAAACCCTTATCACAAATCCACTAACCGAAAGGATCTTTGTTGGAAGGGTAGTCATAAAGAAGTTCAGGTATGATGGATATTTTGACTTTTTGATACACCTTTAATTATGAGAGAGAATATGGCTTTGATGAGAAGATTTCATAAAATCTGATATATTGTTGCTGTCGCCGTTTTGTTTTTTTTTTATATATATTTTTTATTATTCGTTTATCTTTTCATATAAAAGATTAAAATTCACATATTCTGTTTTGGTTGATAATTTACAAAAATGAAATTTCATAATATATTTAGAGAATATTATAATAGTAACTATTTTTGATGTTCTATTAACAGGTCCTAAGATTTCGACGACTCTCGTCTTCTTCCACGCGATTTCATTCTTTCTTTTGTTTTGCAGATCGGCTAGGATGTTGCAGATTTTCTGATCCTGTTTCAACAGTTGTGTGATAAATTCTTCTGAGTTGTTCATGAAATTTGATGGGGGAGAGTGGAGGTCTTCATCAAGCTATCCGATGCTGCTCCAGGTTTGATTGTAATTGTTATCACTGATGATGCCGACTTTTCTGTTTAGTACTTCATATGCTGCCTTTCCTTCGAGCGACCATATAGAGAATTGTAATTGATTTAGTTTATGTTGATGTTGAATTGTGCCTGAATATAGAGTTGCAAACATGAAAAAAAAAACACTATCTATACCATAAACATCTAATTTTGATAGATCTCATCTATCTTTATTTAATGGTGTTAGTAATTGCTGTGTTAATCAATTTAAAAATAGTTTCTTAAAAGTTTTAAATTGTGTGAATTAGATGTAAGATTTTAAGTTAGTATGTATGACAATTCGATGTATGAGAATATAAGAACAGTTGTAGTTACTACTTGCAATCGAATAAAAAGTCATTATTATCTTAAATGTAGACACTGTTATTGATGTTCTTAATAGTTGAAGTTCAAATAGTTTTTTGTGTAGATTTTTGAATACATTACTTTGTGGTTATTTATTCGTATATTATTTAATGTCTTCAGTTTAATTTATTTTACTATAGATATAGGTGAAGTTGGCCTACAAAGCTGATAACATGAATTGTGTATTTTACAATTGTTTTTGTTTTACCAACGAAATTGTATATTATAGTATACTTGCTAACATCACCAGTTGTTTAAGATTGTGTTAATACAATGTTAAACTGCCTTCATTATCAGTTTTTTTTTATATAAGTTAGTGGTTGGTTATTTTTATTTTATCACATGGTCGTGTATGAAAAGCGGTTGTATACATTGTGTTTATATATAATCATTTGCATATCAAATTGTCTGAATTGTATTTCATTTATTATATTTTATATTGTAGCCCCAAAGATCATAAAATGGAAAAGCTTGGGTTTGCAATGATCGTTGATGAAATATTCACAAGGCTCCCTGCCAAAGCTATTGGTTGTTTGAAATGTGTTTGCAAAGATTTTCGTCAGGAACTGTCAACTCATTTGTTTGAGATGATTCATTCTTGTCGAGTTGGATATTCATTACATAAGAAGTATATCTCTCTGCAAGATATGTCAATTGTTGTTGACGACGTAATAGGTGAGAATTTGGATGTGGTTACAATCAAACACATCACTTTTCCTGACAATGTTCAACCTAGATTCTTACGTATTCTAGCGTCGCTTAATGGGTTGTTGTTAGTGTGCTATGAACCGAGTTACTGTGAGCTGATCCTTTGGAATCCAACAACCAGGTGCCATAAGTGGTTGTCCGACGACTACTTTCATCAGTGGTATGGTCGAAACTGTGATACAGGTGGAATGTATTTTGATGAAACCAATGATCTTAAAGTGCTTCACATCAAAAAATTTTTTTTGATGATGTTATTGCTCATGTTTATTCACGACGTCGTGAGACGTGGAGAAAAATACATTTCTTGAGGGGAGCTAATTTCGGTGGTCTGGGTTATTCATGGTCTTGCGGAATTTATTATGGCAAAACCATATATTTCGTGTGTTCAAATAATTGGTATCCACCTTTGGAGAGGTATATAGTTGCTTTCGATGTTATTTCCGAAACTTTTAGAAGCTTTTGTTTTCCTGAAAGTTTGGAAGTTTCTCCTTGGCGAGGACAATTTCTGAGCATTGCAAAGAAGCTTCATTTTATTGTTGTTGAAAGGTCTCCCGAGTTATCTGCTGATTTGTACAAAGTTGAAGATGAGGCCTTTATCAAGGTGTTTTCTATCAATAATCTTCATATAATTGATTATGAAGAAAGTCTCCAATGGTCCAATATATTTCAAAACAACAAGTGGTTGCTTAGAAACGTTTGGGGTGGTGTTGTTGAAGCTGACGTGAGCAATGAAGTTATTAAATACCTCCATCATGTTGATTGCTACAACGGTTCGAAACGAGCATTATTTATTGAGACCACTGTTTCGCCGATCGATTAGAAATTATTATGCTATATTATAGGGAATGGTGGTCGTTTTTTCTAATTTTGTTTATTGTTTTAAGTAGTTCCGTATGTATAAGTGTATTAACAATTGTCTGCATGGATATTTAATTCCGCTTGGTGTTATTTAATCATTTATTATTTCGAACTTTTAATGTTTTCAGTTTAATTTGTTTTACTATATATGTAGGTGAAGTCCTACAAACCTGATAACATGAATTGTGTTTTTTCCAATGGTTTGTGTTTTACCAACAAAATTGTATTTTATAGTATACATCGTGTATTTTTTGGCTTTTGTGTAGATTCTGATTACATCAATTGCTTTTTTTTGTATATGTATCCTGTATGTTTATCATTTAGTACAACTCATGCTAAAAGGCAGTTGTAAAAGACTGCTAATATCAACTGTTGTTTTATATATATGTAACGTGGGTAGTTAATAGTTGTTACTTATGTTGGTTGTACGTGTGTTAAATTCAGTTATATACGTTTATTCAGAAGGTATATTGGACTTGGTACTATCCTTCTTTTGTATAATATCGTGTTATTATTTTAAATGAAATATTTAATATGTGTAATTTTAATATATGGTTTGTACTAGCGGTTTATAATACTGGATTTTAGGTTAATAAGTTGTAGTCTTTCTTGCACGTTCTCCTACAAAGATGGTAAGGTAAACTGCTGTGTTTATTTCAAAATATTTGTAGAAAGGTCAATATTTGCTAACATGAGCAGTTGTTTAAGATTGTGGTAATTCAATGTTAAACTGCTTTCATTAATAGTCTTTTTTATATAAGTTACGTGGTTGGTTAGTTTTATTTTATCACACGGTTGTGTATGAAAAGCGGTTGTATTCATTGTGTTTATTTATAAACATTTACATATCAAATTGTCTCAGTTGTATTTCACTTATTATATTTTATATTGTAGCCCTATAGATCATAAAATGGAAAAGCTTGGGTTTGCAATGATCGTCGATGAAATATTCACAAGGCTCCCTGCCAAAGCTATTGGTTGTTTGAAATGTGTTTGCAAAGATTTCCGTAAGGAACTGTCAACTCATTTTTTTGAGATGATGCATTCTTGTCGAATTGGAAATTCACATAAGAAATATCTCTCCTTGTCAAATATGTCAATTGTTGTTGACGATGTAATAGGTGGGAATTTGGATGTGGTTACAAACAAACAAATCACTTTTCCTGGCAATGTTGACCCTAGATTCTTACGTATTCTAGCGTCGCTTAATGGGTTGTTGTTAGTGTCCTCTGAACCGAGTTGCTGTGAGCTGATCCTTTGGAATCCAACAACCAGGTGCCATAAGTTGTTGTCCGTGTCAGACTTTTGTCAGTGGTATGTCGAAACTGTGATACAGGTGGAATGTATTTTGATGAAACCAATGATCTTAAAGTGTTTCACATAAAATATTTTTTTTTGAATGTCGTTACTGCTCGTGTTTATTCACGACGTCGTGAGACGTGGAGAGAAATAGATTTCTTGAGGGGAGCTAATTTTGGTGGTCGGGGTTATTCATGGTCTTCCGGAATTTATTCTGGCAAAACCATATATTTCGTGTGTTCAAAAAATTGGTATCCCGCTTTGGAGAGGTATATAGTTGCTTTCGATGTTATTTCTGAAACTTTTAGAAGCCTTCATTTTCCTGAAAGTTTGGAAGTTAGCCCTTGGCGAGGAGAATTTCTGAGCATTGCAAAGAAGCTCCATTTTATTGTTGTTGAAAGTTCTCCCGAGTTATCTGTTGGTTTGTTCAAAGTTGAAGATGAAGCCTTCATCAAAATGTTTTCTATCAATAATCTTCAAATTATTGGTTATGTTGAAAGTTTCCATTGGTCCAATATATTTCAAAACAACAAGTGGTTGATAAAAAACATTTGGAGTGGTGCTGTTGAAGCTAACCTGAGCAATGAAGTTTTTAATTACGTCCAACATGTTGATTCCTACATTGGTGCGAAACGAGCATTATTTATTGAGACCACTGTTTCGCTGATCGATTAGAAATTATTATGCTATATTATAGGGAATGGTGGTTGTTTTTCGAATTTTGTTTATTGTTGCAAGTAGTTACGTATATGTATAAGTGTATTAACAATTGTCTGAATGGATATTTAATTCTGATTGGTGTTATTTAATCATATATTATTTCAAACTTTTAATATTTTCATTTTAATTTGTTTTACTAGTAGGTAAAGAAGTCCTACAAACCTGATATCATGAATTTTGTTTTTTCCAATGGTTTGTGTTTTACCAACGAAATTGTATTTTGGTAGTATACATCGTGTATTTTTTGGCTTTTATGTTGATTCTGATAACATCAATTACTTGTAGAAATATATGGTATGTTTATCATTTGGTACTATCCTTCTTTTGTATAAGATTGTGTTATTATATTAAATGAAATCTTTAATATGTGTAATTTTAATATATGGTATGTTCTAGCGGTTTATAATCCAGGATTTTAGGTTAGTAAGTTGTTGTAGTCTTTCTTGCATGTTCTCCTACAAAGATGGAAAGGTAAACTACTGTGTTCATCGATTCTAACTCAATTTTGATGTAGAGGTAGTTAACTAGAATGGTTATTATTGTGTAATTTTTTAAGAAATTGTGTTGTTTTATGAAGAGTGATATTTTCTCTTATTATATGACAATGTATGTGTTAGAACTTTTGTATTCAGGTTTAACTATTCTTTTGTAGTTGTGTGTCTTATCTTATTGTATATCATTAAATGCTGTGTTTATAAAAGATTTTAGGTTAATAAGTTGTTGTAGTCTTTCTTGCATGTTCTCCTACAAAGATGGTAAGGTAAACTGCTGTGTTGATTTCAAAATGTTTGTAGAAAGGTCAATATTTGCTAAAATCAGCAGTTGTTTAAGATTGTGCTAATACAATGTTAAACTGCTTTCATTAACAGTTTTTTTTTATATAAGTTACGTGGTTGGTTAGTCTTATTTTATCATCCGGTTGTGTATGAAAAGCGGTTGTATACATTGTGTTTATATAAACATTTACATATCAAATTGTCTCAATTGTATTTCATTTATTATATTTTATATTGTAGCCCCATAGATTATAAAATGGAAAAGCTTGGGTTTGCATTGATCTTTGATGAAATATTCACAAGGCTCCATGCCAAAGCTATTGGTTGTTTGAAATGTGTTTGCAAAGATTTCCGTAAGGAACTGTCAACTCATTTTTTTGAGATGAGGCATTCTTGTCGAATTGGAAATTCACATAAGAAATATCTCTGCTTGCGAGGTATGTCAATTGTTGTTGACAACGTAATAGGTGGGAATTTGGATGTGTTTACAAGCAAACAGACCAGTTTTCCTGGCAATGTTGACCCTATATTCTTACGTATTCTAGCGTCGCTTAATGGGCTGTTGTTAGTGTCTTTTAATGCGAGATGCTGTGAGCTGATCCTTTGGAATCCAACAACCAGGTGCCATAAGTTGTTGTCCGTCTCAGACTTTTCTCAGCGGTATGTTCAAAAATGTGATACAGGTGGAATGTATTTTGATGAAACCAATGATCTTAAAGTGCTTCACATCAAATATTATTAGTTGAATAATGTCGTTACTGCTCGTGTTTATTCACGACGTTGTGAGACGTGGAGGGAAATAGATTTCTTGAGGGGAGTTAATTTCGGTGGTCGGGGTTATTCAATGTCTTCCGGAATTTATTCTGGTAAATCCATATATTTCGTGTGTTCAAGAAGTTGGTATCCTGGCCCTTTCGAGAGGTATATAGTTGCTTTCAATGTTATTTCCGAAACTTTTAGAAGCATTCGTTTTCCTGAAAGTTTGGAAGTTACTCCTTGGCCAGGAAAAATTCTGAGCATTGCAAAGAAGCTCCATTTTGTTGTTGTTGAAGGGTCTCCCGAGTTATCTATTGGTTTGTACAAAGTTGAAGATGAAGCCTGTATCAAGATGTTTTCTATCAATAATATTCATATTATTAGTTATGAACAAAGTTTGCGTTGGTCTACTATATTTCAAAACAACAAGTGGTTGCTTAGAAACGTTTGGATTCGTCCTGTTGAAGCTAAGCTGAGCAATGAAGTTTTTAATTACCTTCAACATCTTGATTCCTACATTGGTGTGGAACAAGCATTATTTATCGAGACCGTTGTTTCGCCGATTGATTAGAAATTATTATGCTATATTATAGGGAATGGTGGTCATTTTTTCGAATTTTGTTTATTGTTTCAAGTAGTTCCGTATGTATAAGTGTATTAACAGTTGTCTGCATGGATATTTATTTCTGATTGGTGTTATTTAATCATATATTATTTCGAACTTTTAATATTTCCAGTTTAATTTGTTTTACTATATATTTAGGTGAAGAAGTGCTACAAACCTGATATCATTAATTGCTTTTTTTTTTTGTATATGTGTCATGTATGTATATCATTTAGTACAACTCATGAATGTGTGCTAAAATGTAGTTGTAAAAATAGATGGTATGTTTATCATTTGGTTCTATCCTTCTTTTGTATAATATTGTGTTATTATATTAAATGAAATCTTTAATATGTGTAATTTTAATATATGGTATGTACCAGCGGTTTATAATGCAGGATTTTAGGTTAATAAGTTGTTGTAGTCTTTCTTGCATGTTGTCCTACAAAGATGGTAAGGTAAACTGCTGTGTTCATTTGTTAATAAACCTCTCTTAACCGATCCTAACTCAAATTTAATGTAGAGGTAGTTATCTGGAATGGTTATTATTGTGTAATTTTTTAAGAAATTGTGTTATTTTATGAAGAGTGATTTTTGAGTAAACTTCCGTTTTGCTCCCTGTGGTTTGGTCACTTTAATGATTTTGCCCCAAACCTTTAAAAATAGCCATTTTCCTCCAATAGTTTGCTATGGTTTATGCATTTGGGAGCAAAATGGAAAAACCATAGCAAACTATTGGAGGAAAATGACTATTTTTAAAGGTTTGGGGCAAAACTGTTAAAGTGACTAAACCACAGGGAGCAAAACAGAATTTCTTATTATATGACAATGTATGTATTAGAACTTTTGTATTCAGCTTTAACTATTCTTTTGTAGTTGTGTGTCTTTTTTTATCTTATTGTATAACATTAAATGCTGTGTTTGATGTGTAATAAATATTTTGTGGCAGAGAAATTAATAAATTCCCTTATTGGATTATAAGCTAAGCATCCGGAGTGTTTATGATTGTGTGTTTATATAGTATTGTGTTTTTTATTTTATATGGTAGTATTATGATTGTGTTTTTTCTATATTATTGTTTTTTTATTTTACATGCTATACTTTATGTATTATTTGTTTTACAACATGGTATATATTAGCGGTTTACTACTTATGTGCTGTCGCCCATGTTCCTACAAATCTGGTGTCATCAACTGCTTTTTATGGTGTATAAATATCGTATTACTTGATTATTTAATAAACATATCATACTCGATTATGTCCAGTTTTATTCGTAAGGTTTGTTTAGTTCATATTCTTTCTGTTTTGAAAACAAGTGCATTGCATTATGTGATAATTGTCTGCATTGTTTTTGTATTAGATTCTGAGTTACTGACAGCAAAGTTGATGCATTACTGCTTTCTAATTCTATCGGGTTGCAGGTGGTTATGGATGATTTTCTAAAGAATGTTGTTTTTAGTAACATCGATGATGTGTGGGAAATTAGTGAGGTAATCATAGACCATTTCAAGTTTGGTATTTCAATACGTATTTACATTAGATGTAAGTGGATATATTTATATTTTTTACAGCCACGATCTGTTATCATACTGGGTACCGTAAAGGAAATATCCAAGGAGGTTGGTTGGTTTTCTTTGAAGTGTCCTAATTGTTTAAATGAGGCTTGTACAAAAAACATGGGTTTAACTAAATCTGACGGAGGTTGTGATGAAGACCAACATACGTTGTATGTGTGCACTAATGAATTTTGTCGAAAAAATGTTATTGATGAACCGGTTTTAAGGTATGGTTATTATTCTGTTGTTATTTATGTTGTCATTTTGACATTGTAACTTTCTTCATCAGTTACCTTATTTTAGTTTATGTAATCCGTTTGAATTCAAATTTATTTGTTATATTATCAATTAGATTGAAGGTTCGTGTTGAGGATAGCAGTGGTGATGTATCTCTTATTTTGTTTCATAATACGGCTAACCATGTTATCGAGAAGTGTGCAAAACAGTTGGTTCAGGATAACACATTGGTAGTATGCATGTGTATGATTTATATTTAGTTTCTATTTCTCAAATTATATTTTTTTGTAAGCTAACTTTTTGGTTATATATCCTATCTTTTATGTTTTCAGGATGATGGTACTGTGCGATTTCCAAACGAATTAAAAACTTTGGTGGATAAATTGTTTGCATTCAAGATTGAAGTCAGTGAGACTAACTTGGCATATTGTGATGAATAATACGAGATTCAAAGAATAACTGACGATGAATCAGTTGTTGATGTGGTTAAACAAATGTCTGGGATTAGTCAGGTACTATGAATTTTTAACTGAAGTATTATAGTTGTATTTAGTTAATAAACTTTTTCAATTTTGGTTTAGAGCTGTATGCTTGATGATAAGAAGAATGGTACTCCAATTTCGCTTGTGATGAGTTCCGATGGTGATTCAATTGATAAAAAAACATGTTCAATGGTTTGTAAAGATACGACGTCTAAGCGTAAATTGCTTGATCTTTACAATTTGGATGTCATTTCGAACTCGAGCATCTGTGAAAGTACAAGTAATAATATTGTGGAGAGCGTGAAAGATGTTGGTAAGAAAGAGATTAAGTTTACCCATTTTAATGAGTGAGATGTAGTTTCTTTTGTTTGTTGCATTTTAGAGCGATGGTTTTTATGTTTTGTGTTTGTTCAATGTTTTTTATTCTGGAAATAAACTTTCTCTTCTGTTTTTTTATTCTCGTATGTTTTGATACTGTTCAGATTTCTTATGTGTGAGTATCTGAAGTTCAGTTTAGATATTGGTTGTTAATAATAATATGCTACTCGCTCTGTCACACTAAAAGTGTCCTATTTTGAATTTTCAAAGTCTTTATTTATAAACGTTGACCTTAAATAATTTTGTTTGTGTTAGATGATACTTGATGAAAGTTATATGATTTGAGTGTGTTTTACAAATGTTTTTATTGGGTTAATTTTCATCAAGTTTTATACAACACAAAAAATATATAATTAAAGTCAAAGTTTATAAATAAAGACTTTGAAAATTCAAAACATGACACTTTTAATGGGACGGAGGTAGTACATTAGTTAAGTTGTATATATAAAAACTTATAAGAGGAACATAAATATAACCATCATTCATTGACAAAATTATAGATAATAACAAAATTTGTCAATACATTAGATGTGGAATCATGTTGGTCGTTAAGTATGAGATCAAAAAGCGAAAAGATAAGGAAGTGTCCTACTATCATGGAAAGAAACCTCATACCAACAGCTACATGCACATTAAACAAACTAATTTGCATTCAGTCTAAGAAGCCAGAAATTTAGTAAGAGCTTGCTTTCCTTGGTTGGTTTTTGTTGTGTATTGGTCAGCTAAGCTGTTTGCTTTATCAAGAAGATCCTTTGTGTCCCTTTCTTCATCAGACAGAAGCAATCCAGCAATGTACTGTTCATGAGAAGGTGGGTTGCTCATGATCTTCATTCTCATCTTCTTATTCTCTCGTAGTTGCTGTTGAAGTAGTCGTGTTATGTCAATCAAGCTGTCTCTGATCTCTCTTTCTGTGTCTTCATGTTGACCTTTGAATCCTTCATAGATATCCCTTTTAACTTGGGACAGTTCGACCAACCTTTGGAGTTTGATGTATTCATTGTAGTTAGAATAGAGAAGAGTTGAGTGAAGATAGAGAGTCGTTGAAGAGGTTAGACAAGGATGTAGTTAGGAGGTATTATATATAATAGGATTAACAATTTGTGTGAAAGAAAAAGTAATGATTTCTTATTGGGATATGAGCTTAGATGCAATGATGATTTATTGAAATGGTCTTTTCATTTGCAGTTGAATCTTTTCAAGTAATTAATGTAAAGTGGTTTAGAAAAATATAAGATATAAATATATAAATTGTGTTTTTCCAATGTCAGTTATTTTTATAGTCTAGATAACTTAAGTGATTATTAGTTACATGTTATATTTTAGTTGTATATATATTCTAAATTATAGTTTTGTTTTGTTTTCTATGGATTGTGTTATACGCAAGCCAATTGTTTGTTATGGTATGATGTTGTGTTTTTTTTCTAATCTTTTTTTTGTTCTACTTCATTGTGTGTTTTATTGTGTGAGTTGAGTGAAGATAAACAAAGGTTGAAAAGATGATTAAAAAAAGATGTAGTTATGAGAAGTATTATATATAATAGGATTTAAGATTGAGTGAAATGATTACTATTGAATTTACGTTGGGCTAAGGGTTATATGCAATTATTGAGTATGGAATGGTCTTTTTTATTTATAGTTTAGTTGTTTGATAATACTTTATGTAAGGCGTGTTTTTTTTGTTAATATATTGTTTGTTTTTATATTCAAAACTTATTAAGTCAAGTGCTGTGTTTTTTATATGTGACGTGGTAGTTTAGGAGTTACTACAATAATTGAACGTCTTTTACTAAGTAGAGTCCCAGTTAAGGCAGTTTCTTACGGTTATTTGTGTATTTACTTTATGTATAATTTTATCTTTTTAATGTAGGTTATAGCATGGCAGACCTTGGAATCGAAGTTGTAGTTTCTGAAATACTATCTAGACTCCCAGTTAAGGCAATCGGTCATTTCAAATGTGTTTGTAAACAATGGCGTGATGAGTTATCAAGTTCTCAGTTTGCTGCTTTGCATTCTAGCCGGATTGGTAGTTCAAAATGTCGGAAACGAATCACCATTCAACCACTATCAATATTTATGGATAGCATAGTGGATGGACAGGTAGACATTGGTGTAAGGAAAACTATTTGTTTCCCTGGTAAAACTCGGCCTTTGTTGTTACATATTATTTCTACTGTTGGTGGGCTTTTATTAGTTTGCAACGAAAGGCCTTCATATCAAATGATGCTTTGGAATCCAACTACTATGAGTTTCAAAATTTTGTTTGATGAGGACTCTGATCGTATATATGATTGGCAATCGGATGCAGCTGGTATGTATTTTGATACATCCTCCGATCTTAAAATATTACACATTAAACGTCGTCGTAATTATGATCTTGCTCGTGTTTATTCACGACGATTCGACACTTGGAGAAATGTAGACTTTTTTATTGGGAAAAAATATGCAGCGGGGTGTTATATTTGGTCTGTTGGCTCTTTTGTGAACAATACCTTATATTTCACTGTTAAACAAGTGAGGGTACGGGGTGACATTCATATAATTGGTTTTGATGTAATTACTGAATCGTTTAAGAGGTTTCCTTTTCCACCAGTTAATGACCTGTATGTGTATGACGGACATTTTCTCACTGTTAACAATAAGCTTCATATGTTTGTTGTTGAAATCTGGCCTAATGTTAATGCGAGTCTTTTCAAATATCAAGATAATTTATGGTCTAAGGTGTCGTCTTTCCCAAATGTTGAAACATTTTCATTTGTGGAATGGTGTGGAGCATCGGATGTGGCAAATGGCAAATTGATTTTGCTCCCCAAATTTGGGAATATTGCTGAAGTATACATGAGTGTACAAGACTTTGAATACCTTCAACATGTTGATTCTTTTTGTTGGCTTAAAGGAGCATTATTTGGTCGTAAAGGAGCATTATTTTTAGAGACTGTTGATTCAGCTATTGGGTAGTGCTATTTTCTTGTATTTTTATTTGCTGTTATATTGTTAGCAATTTTGTTTATTGTGTTTATTAAAAAGTGTTTCAATTTTATTTAGTTTTATTTTTCTATTGTTATTGGGAACATTTTTGGGACTCCATTGTAGTATTAATTGTGGTTGGCTATTTTTATTCGTTTTGAATATGTATTACTTATCATTTGTTTGATGATTTATGAAAAGTAGAAACATTTGTAAACCAGTGTATATTTTTTAATCCATCACACTTATAGACATGTTTACATATTAAACAACCATTGCATCAAATGCAGTTTATTACTGCTATTGGGATATAGTAGTTGATGTATGTTTAAGTGGTCTGTATTTTGTGGTGATTATTACAGTGGTCTATAGCAGATGCTATATGTTACGTTAACATGTTAGTTCATACAAAATTATTATTTACTATTTGTTTGCAAGGACATATTCGTTTTGAAACAATATGATAAACAACAATGTAAGTAGAGCAACGATGATTATCATTGTGTACGTGTATTACCAATACAAAATACATTTTTTTTTGAAGTTTAGGGAAAGTGTTATAAGCCTTCATGTTTAACAACGGTTAATTTAAACAAAAAAAAACTATCACCAACCATACTGCATATTAGTTGTTGCAAAAAGAAGTCAAGTTGGTTCTGAATCTGCTTCTGGCTGTGTGAATTAATTTAACCTACAAACGTTTGAAAGTAATATCATACCTTCATCTTCTAAGATCTTGAAGGTGCACTTATCTCCAAAAGATATATCATTCTCTGCCATAAATTGCAGCCATTCATTCACCAGATATTCCTTTCGCGCTCTACGTGAATGAATTTTAACTCCCAGGTTATAACAACTTCCTTCTTGATTTTTTATTATCAAAGTACGTGTCTGAGCAATTTTCTTCTTTTTAACAACTTCATCTGGGATGAACTGTTTTTCAAGTAGTGTAATAAACAATGTTAGTATATGGAATAGTTGGTTAGAATTCAATGAATATAAGTGAACTGTGATTATAGTTAAAAATTGTATCGGATATCTTACGAATTTCTCTGTGGCAGTCTTTTCAAATGTGCTGTTGTCTGTAGTAGATGATGGTGCTTTGTTGTGGCATCCTTGGTTATGCGTGTGAGCTTCTTTTTGTTCAACAGGTTCTTTTTTTGGGATTATAAATTCACTTCCATCAGGATGGAAAACAGTCATCGTCAGCTTTGGATTTTGAATTATGTCAAACACGAGAATGTAGCCGAATTTTAGCTGCATGTCTTTTATAACATTCATCCATCCATCTGTCAAATAGTATCGTCTTCCTCTTTTCTCTATCTTTAATTCCCATGTATGTCCTTCACCTGCAGATAGTTGTATTGACATGTTTGGGGGTTTATTTTTCATATTGTCATTGAGAAAGTTTTTAGGGAGCCTCTGCAATAATTATATTAGACAGATGAGATGCAGTTATTTGTTATGTAAATTATAACACATTTATGGTTTTAAGTTATTTTGGGTGTTCATGGTTGAGAGTGTACAGTGTGTTTCTCCGATCGTTTGGATATTGCATCGCAGAATGATGGTCCCAGTTGACGTGAATCTTTAAAGGCTTTGATTTTGTATTTGCATTCACTGTGAGCTTCAAATACTATCAAACAAACATCATCAAGCCCTAAATCATCAACAATATTTTTCCAGCCATCTGCAAAGTAGTATACTATGTTTATTTTCATGATGTTGACGTCCCAATGATGCCTGTTATCTGCCTGTATACAAATTTTGCTTTTGTTTTGTAGTTCTTTGTCATGAAAGAACCCAATTGATGGAGGTAGTGGCTGAAAGATTTACGATATAAGTGTGTGAAAGATAAAAAAACCAGTAAGCAATTATTTATATTTAATTGTATTCTCAGAGGATGTGTACCAGTCGAGAACGTGATGGTCGTTTTAACACTACGCAGAAAGATGGTGCCATTTGCAGACTGCAATTCCAAATGCACGCAAAGTCATGTCGTTTTGTAAGATATATGTTGTAGTTGTTATAGTCAGCTAATAAAGTGTAATGCTTTAAACTAATTTTTTTGATATATTATGTTGTGACAACTAAACAAGTGTTTCTACTGTCAATGTATTTTGCTCTACTATGTTAAGTGCTACGGATGTCCTTATTCATTGTTACTTGCTATGTCATATATCACATCGTATTTTATCAAATCTTTATACTCTATATCATTTTCAAGTCTATGAATATCCTTATTATTCGAAATGTTCAGCTCAGGAAATTCTAACTGCATGCAATAGTTAACTAAAGTTTATTCCTTTTAGTTTGTGCCTATGTTATAAGTTATCAGTAAAAGTAATTCATTCATACATCCATGGTTAAGACATATCTTATCAGCTATCACTAAAAGTAGTACAAACATACATCCATGGTTAAGGCTTGTATTGTTAAGGGTTCATAAGGGCATACTTGATTGAATGGTAAGGGCATGACATGTTTTAAGAATTACAAGAGTGTTAATGAAGTATTAGAGATATATGTTCTTTAATCATGGATAAAAGTGGCTATAGTTTTTGACATTAAACATTGCATGTATAGGTCAAAAAACCAGCAAACTCAAGGTTGTCATAAACATAGAAAACCCATATCATAAACCATTCTAGCAATAAAATCAACAAATATCGAAAACCTAATCTATCATAAAACACTCAACCACACATCCAAAATATGAGAGTCAGAGTGCAATATACAAAAAAAATCAGATCCCTATATCCAAAAAAAATAAATAAACGAAAAGCATACCTAAATACGGAACAAAATATCAAAAAAATTATAATCGGAGTAGAATCTTCACATATACGACAAAGATAATAACATAACATACATGAACTTCACACAATTGATACAAAATCTTACAAGTCTTAGTACAAAAAAAAAAATACGATAACCATAGTTTCTCGGGGAAGAATCAACTGATGCAGATTGTGAAGATAATCCTCACTTAATCGATGAAGATAATTAGAAATAAACCATGAACATCATCCAAATCATAAAAATCTTGAAAGACAAACATATAAGGTAACCATACTTTCTCGGAGAAGAATCAAGTGATGAAGATTGTGGAGATAACCAGGTTTAAGAGAAGAAATGTTTCTTTTGTGTTGGAAATTAACCATGAACATCATCCAAACACTCTATATGAGTGGATGCTAAAGTTTAATGATAAGCAAAAGAACATTGTAAGAGATAATGGTTTTGGTTCTATTCTAAATCTGAAGATTCAGTATATTCCTACCAGCTTGGGACTTTGGTTGGCTAAGAACTATGATGATTCAACAAGAATATTAAATCTTGGATCTCAGTCAATAAAGTTAAGTCCAGAATTGGTTCACAATGTATTGGGAATTCCGAACGGATCAAGAATAATAACAGAGAACAATAGGCCAAGCATAAAAAGTCCTGTTGTTAAACTATGGAGAAGTCAATTCCCAACAGGCTTCACCAGGTTTCTTATACATGAAACACAAACTTATTTGGATAGGCGATGCAAGAGAGAACGCAATGATTGTGGAATGTTGTTTGTTCTTAACTTTTTGGTGTTGATGTTTACACATCTAGGTGAAGGAACGAAAAGTGGCACTGTCAACCAAAGATTTTTGCCATTAATAACAAAGGATGTTGACATAAAAGAACTGGGTTGGTGTGATTACATGCTAACTTTGTTAGACAGAGCGAGAAAAGGCTGGTACCCTGCTCAAGTTTTTAATGGGCCTCTGTTTTTGCTTGCGGTAAGATCATAAGTTAAATATTAATTTGTCATTTGTGGCATTTATCCAAACAAAACAGAGTGACAAATATTTTTTTGTTTACAGCTTATCTATGCAGATCATACAAGCAAGTTGCACGATGTACGTGTTAAACGTAAAGGTTTGTTTGTTATAGAATATATTGAAGAGCGTACATTATGCAAACTGGAGGACATAAAGAATAAAGGTCTGAAGTCTGAGAAAAGAAGAAAGAAAGGTACTTCAAAGTCTAAAACAGTATTAAAGACCCAAAAATCAAATGAAAGCGAGGTGCGTCAACGTTCTTCAACTGGTGAACCCGTGCATGAAAAGGTGGAACGGCAAGTCGATGCTGACGAGGGCAAAGACAATGATGGTGCTGGTGTCGAGGAGGATTTGATTCATGAAGATATACATGGAGAGGATGAAAGGCAAGTGGATGATGATGAGTGTAGAGACAATGATCGTTATACTCGAAATATACATTTGAAAAGGCGGGATGCGAATGCAGATGTTGGTAGGGAATCAAACATTCCCGTGGCAGAAGAACCAACGGAGGAAGCAGAATCGGTAAGACACAAAAAATATAGTATTTAACTATGAATATATGATATATATATATATATAGAAAAAGTATATCGTACATTACGGCTTAACGTATTTCACGTTCAACAACGTGCGTGATTTGTTATATAACATGCGTGATTAATGTTTTCAATATGCGTGATTATCGTGTTTCAACATGCGTGATTTTGGATTTTTGAGTTATAATGTGTGATTTTAAAATGAACGTCTGTAATTACCTGTCGTATGTGATGTACGTTAAGCCGTAATGTACGTTAACCTTCCTGTATATATATATATATAGTTTTTATCATCTTTTATTGTTCATATTGAAACAGGTTTTTGTCGAAAATTTGACTGTAGAAATTGAAAAGGCAAAAGAGTCTTTGAAGAATGTAGAGACAATGCTGAATGAGGGGTTTACGGTCTATGTAGATAATCAGGTGATTAAAGAAGCTAAAGTTCATTTGGATCCGTTGATTTCATTTGCAAAAAATGCAGGTTTTATGAGCAGAGATCCAGATTCATCTCCAAAAGATGATAATGAAATACAGAGTAAGGGAGAAAAGAAGACTCAAAGTCAAGAGACGAAAACTGATTGTAATACGGGTGTAAATGTAAATTCAGTTGAAAACATGGAAAGTGTGCATGCTGTCCTGTTGGTATCTGCGTGTGTTTCAAATGAAACAATGTATCAATCTGCATCAAGTCAACGATCATGTGGTCAAAATATCTCACACATCATATCTGATGAAAAGGATGAAGAAAATGTAGTTGATTCTACGGATGAGACTTTGGTAACAGCATCACCTTACATTAACCGGGTGGTGGAATTGAGTGAAAAGTTGACATTTGTAGAGAAAGTTTATTCTGATTGGATTTTCTCTACCAGAGGATTTGAAATGTATGTGTTTTAACTTCTTTTCTTATAATGTGCTATGATTATAAGTTAATCGATGTTTTAACTTGTATTCATTGTAGGGACGTTGTTTTTCAAATTGAAGATCAGCCAGATTCAGGTCTAACATGGATAGTGCTAGAAACATTGAGTCATGATGAGTATGTCCATTTTGCTGTTGTTAATGTGTGGGCCAGAATCTTAAATCATGAGGAGAAGTTTAAGGCCGATGACAAAATTAAGCGATTGTTTTGTACATATCAGATGCTGGTAAGTAAATAACATAAGTGAATTGTTTATTTATTTATTTATTTATTTATTTATTTTAGTAACGTTATTATAACTGATACAGAGGATGGTGGCACATATGGTTCAAGCTATGAGATGATGCAAGCTGAATTTTTTGGAAATATGATTAAAGTTCTAAAAGAAGAACAAGTAGCATCGTTGAAAGAAGTTGATCTTTTATTCATACCTGTTTTGCAAACTGATCACTTCTACTTGGTATGCTTTCATATGAAAAAGTGCCAAATAGCTGTGATTGATAACAACAGTCTATATGATGATAGTTTTGACTTAAAATACCGAGGCTGGCCAGAAAAATTGGTACATTCCTTGACATTTAAAAAACACAATCATATGGAAAAGATAATTTGTTTATATTTATTATTGTTATATTGCAGAAGAATTTAGTAGCAGATTTTATGTTAACTCACGGTGTTGTGGGTGGACGTAAGATGCACAGAGCTCAGATAAGTCGACTAAAAATGTCGTGGAGAACCGTAGACAACAAAGTTGATTATGGTATATTTTTAATGAGGCATATGGAGACATTCGAAGGGAGTTCTTTACGATGTTGGCGATGTGGGTTTGTGAAAGAAGTAGATTGTGGGCAGAAAGAACAATTAGATGAATTAAGATGCAAATATGCAACCAAAATATTGTTGCAATATCTTAATGCTCGAAGGCAGTTTGTGTATAATGATAGTGAAACTTACGTTGTGCTGGACGCAATTGAAAGGGAAAGGTTGAAAGAGCAAGCACGAGGAAGTCGTGTGGAGCGAATGAAACTGTATTGTCCTGTGTGATGTATTCCTGTTGCTTAAAACATTTGGATATTGGGTTGATTGTTCTCACACCCCGATTTCCACGTGTCACCGGTGGGCCCGGTGGGGGAGTATCGTGACGTGGTTGGCAACGTAATAGTCAAACAACACAAAATAATAATGCACAGCAGAAGCAATTTAAAAATAAGATACAACCGAATTTACTTATTGTAATCAAAGTCACAATATCCGGTGTTTATCCACAGAACGGATCGAAAAAAAATAACAATTATGGTTCAACAGACTTCTGGCATCCTAAGCTTGCGAGACTTTTATTGATGCTTAGGAGACAATCCAGCCAAATTTCATTTAGTACCTGCATTCAGTCTTTGTGGGAAAATACGTCAGTTTACACTGGTAAATACATTCAAATGACTCATTTTGGAAAATGATTGAAAATTTGTTTGGATGCACATGGCATAAACATTTTTATTTAACTTGGGAGAATTATTTAATATTATAATCTTGTGAACGAATTACATGTTACTTATGCGTTCAGTAGCCCGAATCTAGTCCGGGTTAAAGATCAATAGACACACCACTATAATGAGTTATACACGGACGGTGTACGCCAACACCCCGTGCTCAGGTCGTGGCCAATCTCGTAAGATGATGCCAGGGATATCCGGGACATGGTCATTAACCCCCCAAAGGCTGTAAAGTAAACAAGACTGTTTAAACGAGCCGATCAAATTATTCAACTACCCACTAAGCGTGGAGATTTGATGCTCGATCAAGCGGTACGCTATGTACCGTAACCCAAGCCCGTATAGGGAAAATAAGTTAAAAGTATTTACCTGATGCAAGTATAAATCACAATAAGCAGAATGCACGTAGCTTTTACTGTTTCTCCTAATCTGGAACGAAGGTTTAATATAACCTATTAGAATTCTAACGGGTCTTTTATTAAGCTTAAGCTTAGACCGGCTAGTTTCAAGATACGGTTCGTACGCACGATTAAGCGAAGACCGGATAGAATGTGATTCAAACCCGAAAAGTTTGGAGACTTGTTTTTATATGGGTTTATTATTCACATTCTGGATTTTGAGATAAAACCGTTAAGGTTTGACCCGTTTCGGCTAGTTTATGTAAACTTGTTACATAAACCGAACCGTACGCGTAATAAGCGTGACAGGTAGTCATGAGAGCTATATACAGGTTTCCTAATTTAATTATGTCTCAAATATGTTGTGACATCAGTAAGGTGTCTTTCGTTATGCCCGAAACTAATTTAAACACAAACTATGCCCCGTAGGGGTAGTTTGGTCATTTTAAAGTTTGTAAAAGAGTTTAAATGTCTAACTGAGTTAAAGGTCTGATTTAAACAGCAAACATACTCAATTTGATGAGTTTTAACAGTAGGCTAAAGCATGTATGTGAAACTTATCATTTTTAACCAAACTAGGCCCCGTAGGGGTATTTTGGTAATTTCACATAAGCCGAAAAGCTCAAAACTGAAGTCTGAGTTTATCAACCATTGCTTACTGTTAAAATATGATAATTTGCCTCTTATATCAGTAGGTATCAACCCGGGTATGTCCAATGTGATTTTAAAACATACTATGCGTTAAAAACGCTAAATAAGGCGATTAAAGGCCATTACCGGGTTCGATACTTAAATCTGACATTTTTATGTTTCCAGAAGGCTTAAAATAATTTATTTATCATAACTAATCAGTAGCAAAAGGTTTGGAGTCGTTTAGATGTGTAAAACTCATTTTATGGCCCGTAAGGGCAAAACCGACAATTACCGAATTAAGCCTGCGACTACGAGTTATGCTCAGCCTAAAATTAATTAAAAATCTTTAAAAATCCCAAAATAATATATTACATTAGTGGGTAAAAGATTTGATATCAAAAAGTATGTTTAACTAGGCTATACGCTAATTACGCCATTTTATTAACACAAAGCACCGTAATTACGCTAATGAGCATAACTCTTAATCTACAAGTCAAATGATGTCAAATTTTGCATACAAGTTTATATATCAATAATTAAGGTTCCTACACTTTTACATTTTCACAAATCACGTTTTAAGGTAATAAGGGCATAATGGTCAACATATGAGCGATTAACGGAAACATGTATATTAATTGGGTAATCAATGAAACAAGTACAGAGGCTTATACTATCATGTAACCCAACCCTAATGAAGCATTAATGCATTTCCAATTCCATCTAACTCGGGCCAGAACTGAAGTCAACGTAAAAGTCATAGTTTCGTGACTTTCGGTTCCGAACCGGTTTAAAACTGAGAGTTGCCGAGTCTGACCAGTTTAGACATGTCTGTGCCTTTATTACCAAGTTATATTAAGTTTAAAACAGGTTACACGCATCACGTATTGCTAATCGTGCATTAAATTATAATTTACATAACTGTTGACTTTTTCGGTCAACGTTTGACTCGGCAAATGACCTAGTTAGGTCTGGAATCAGTACGTGCCCTTATAAGGGTTTAATACCCATATAATTACCTATCTAACGGTACTTTTAATTCGACATACGACTGAGCTATCATTAATTAATTACGAAGTCAAACCGTAGTTACGTCGGTTTGACTTTTAGCTAAAATACTAAGCTATAATTAATTTAGAAAGGTTAGGCAACTTACAAGGTGTTTAATGATGATTAGGGATGCCTTGTAATCAGCTTGAAAGCTCCCCAATTTGATCAGACTTGAATTGTGAAAGGAATGATCATGGAGTTGCAACTTATGTGGGTTATATAGTGTTCATGGCACCATGAATTGATGACAACAAAGTCTACAACACTCCACAATTGTTCAACACATGTCTCTAGTATGTAGGGGGTGCTTAGGGGTCGTTTATAAGTGAGAAAAACTGGTGGAATAGGTCACAATCGCGCATAACAGCCAACAGAAGGTTTCTGGTCGCTGGCAACATGCTTACGGACCGTAAAGGGT
>JARYGA010001532.1:0-19330 GCA_030545235.1 Helianthus tuberosus | reverse complement strand
CAGTATCGCGTTACTTACTCTAAGGTCAAAAGTCGATTTTCGATGTTTGCCAACAAGTTCAAATAACGACTTTTGAATAAATGTTAATGAATAAATTAGTATTCATATTGTCTTTAATAAACAATAACCAATTTCTAAATCAATATCCTACCTCTGCCCCTGTGGTTTTTAATAAAAAACAACACAACCACAAGACCGAATTAACCGAACTAACAAATAATTCAACAAAAGTTAAAAGAAAAAAATACTAGGATTATTATTTATAATAAACGATTTACAATCCATACAGCAATAGCTGTAGCTAAAGATCTGTATTCGTCATAGTGGTTTACGAGACAGTCTAGACGACGGTTTGTTACTTGTCACCATTAAAGCTACCTTAGCTTCTTCATAATTTTGAACCTCCTTTGTTTTCTTCAAAAAAGTAAATAAATAAATCAATTGTTATCTACTCAAACGATTCCAAGCCATACACTTATGAATGGGTCGATTTGGATAGTATTTTATCACCGGCGGATAAAAAAATAATGATACAAGAAAATGGGTTGGAAGTTACCCGAATCCCGCTTATATTTGATGCACACTCTAAATTGTTTTTATTCAAAATTTGAGATCATCGTATTGTAATTATTAACAATCTAAAAAACACACTATTGTTGATATGGTAACAACCTTGACTAGATGTATCAATTTCAACTCAATTACATTAAGACAAGTCAATCCGTATTGCATTGCTTTTAAGACCTACCAAATGTAGAAGAATGCTTAGATAATACGGGTTGACCGAGTCAAAAAGCGTCTAACATCTATAAAATGCTTAGATAATCCAATTCAAAATTTTTTTTTATCTATTTAATTTATCAACTACATACTTAACACAAGAAAAGGGACCAAAAAGTATTAACGGGGCCCTTTTGACAGAATGTATTTTGATCCGTTACCCAACCCGTCTGTTTGACCTATATCTTTAATAACATTATGAAATCTTATGAAGGAATGATACCTTTGAGGATATAGAACTGCTGTTAGACAACTTTTGTGATTTAAAGTGGGCCCGATGCTGTTGCTGCATTTGAACGAACCGTTGCAGCCAAGATTCAAAGTTTATTCCGCAAATGACGAGAATCTTCATTCATGTTGATGTCCTCTGAGGAATGTGTCCCATTTGACATGTAATTTTGTATGGAATTAAAGGAATATGAAGGCACCGTCTTCAAACGCGTCCTTAATATCTTAAAGGCTGCACTTTGCTGCAATGATTAAAAAATATAAAAGATTCATGAAACAGAGAGATGAATGTGTGTGTGTGTGTGTTTTTGTGTAATATAGGGACATATTCAATCCAAAAGCCAATTTTAAGTAGAGAATCACAACTCCACAAGAACTGCACGGTACACCAAATTCCGCGTTGATGCATAACCCTTATGTATCAAATTTAAAGCACTAGATACACTTGTTTATATGGTTCTTGTAGTTCATTACTTAAACTTGAAAGTAAAGTACACGGATGATGGTCCCTGTGGTTTATCAAAATTTTGGATTTGGTCTCTAGTTTCCAAAAGTATACGGATGGTCCCTGTGCTTTGAATTGCGTAACACATTAAGCCCCAGCTTTTTTTAAAAGTACATGGATGGTCCTTGTGGTTTGCACTTTGTAACACATTTAGTCCTTAACTTGGACCTGCGCCTGAAACCTTTAGATTTGTTGGCTAGGAATTAAATGCGCTACAAAGTGCAAACCACGCGGACTATCCGTGTAGTTTTGGAAACCTAGGGACCAAATCCAAAATTTTCGTAAATCATAGGGACCATCTGTGTACTTTACTCTAAACTGGATTATGTATTGAATGTGCCCCTATATGATACATATACACCTTGCTTCATCCTATATTTTATCTCTAAGGGATAAAACTAACAGATGTAACTTAGACACAAAACGGATCAAATGGAACGAACTGGTTGAAAAATGCAAAACTGTGTTCTTTTACGTATAAAATATTGTAAATTATTTCATTCAAAACAATGGACTCTTATTAAATTAACATAACATTTGAAAACAAACATGACACCTTAACATTTTCTTTTTATGAGAAGATGTTCTTTTCTTTTTGAAAAAACGTGTTGTGTCAACGCAGCCCGACCCATACCCATACCAACAAATTAGCACTAGGGCTGTTCATTTTCATCTAAAACCCGAAACCCGACCCGAATTCAAAGCCACCCGAACCCGAATTAGCGAATACCCGAAAAACCCGAATCCGAGAAACCCGAACCCGAGAAACCCGAACCCGACCAACCCGAACTTTAAATGGTTCGGTTATCGGGTATCTTTTTCCAGGCCAAAAACCTGAAAAACCCGAAACACGAAACCCGAAAAAAACCCGAACATTTATTGTTTTTCTTCCTTATAAAATTGTTTAGATTTGGAGTCTTTAATAGATGGAACACAAGTTTTGAGACTTTTAAATACTTTGATGATATTTTTAAAGTAACAATAGGAATTTTGATGATATTTTGTAAAAAAAAAACATTTATTTTCATTTTACATCTAAACCCGGAAAACCGAATAACCTGACCCGAACTAACCCGAACCCGAATAACCCAAACCCGACTAACTTGAACTTTAAAATGGGTTGGTTATCGGGTCAATTTTTCCTAGAGAAAAACCCGAACAACCCGACCCGAAAAACCCGAAACCCAAAGAAATAACCCGATGAACACCCCTAATTAGCACTACCCAATGTGTCCTGCTGATTTTGCCACCTCAAATATGAACATTACCCAACAACACATATAAAATGATGACTTGTGGGTTTCTTTTACACTTCTCCCCCTCAGGTTTTGATGATACACAAATAAGCCCTAAAATTTCTAGTGATCTCTTTTCTAGTACATTTGTTATTTAATTATATTATAAATACTGAGTTAAAAGGCCCAAGACAATTACCCCCTAAGCTCAATAAATGACTGACAATACAGAAGCATCCACCACATACAAAAACATAAGTTAAATTATAGAGTTAATTGCCATTTTAGTCCATGTGGTTTGGGCAATTTTGCCAGTTTAGTCCAAAGGTTTCATTTTTAACATCTGGATCCAAAAAGGTTTCGTCGTTGCCATTTTGATCCAACTGACTTAACTCCATCCATATGTGTTAAGTCTGCCAAGGGCATTTTAGTCATTTTATTTTTCTTTTAACTAACCATTTATTCTTTATTGATTATTCCTATATAAAAATGGACCTTCTCTAATCAGATGAATCAGATGACCATGGTGAATGGTGAAGAACATTAAAACAATCTCTCCCTCTCAACCACTAGTCCACCACCTCCACCAACTGCCACCACCACCACCACCCACCCCTTACAACCAGCCACCACCACCTGACAATCGCAGCCCCTCTCTCTCACTACATATCTCTCTCAACCCCTCTCCACCACCACCACCAACAACCGACAACATCAACCATCAAGAATCACCACTGTCTCCACCAACCAGCACCGCCCCTGTATCTACATATCTCTTTACCCCTCTCTACCGCCACCATCAACCATCAAAAACTACCATTGTCTCCACCAACTACCACTGCCCACCACTGATCCACCTGCCGCCATCGATGTAGACGCGAACAAAAACAAAACATGAAACCCTAGAAACCATTATCTCCGACCATTTATATTCGGTTTTGGGTTCTTTGAAACAGAAACGAGCAGTCGGTTTTTTGTTTTTTTCAATTTGCAGATCGGTGTTTGTGAGCCTGTAAATTGATGATGATTTTTTTTGGTTAATTTGTGGATCTGTGCGAATGCAAGTGATGTTTATGTCTTGGATTATATGATGAGATGCCAAATTGAGTGTGAAATTTAGGGTTTTAATGGGATGCTAATCTGGGTTTATTTACTAATCGAAGTAATTTTTATGTTAGTCAGATTTGTGGAGGTGTTGGAAGGAGATGGTGGTGGAAAGGGGTGTGTGTGTGTGTTTTTTATGGCTGAAGGTGCAGGTGGGTTATCACCCCAAAATGGGTGATGGAGCTCGGTGGTGGTGGCTGGTATGGGATGTGGTGGCAGTGGCGGTGGTTGTCGCCGGTGTAGCGTGTGGGATTTATTGGCAGTGGCGGTGATGGAGCTCGGCGAATCAGTGGCGGTGGTTAGCAGCGAATGTCTGTGAATTCTGATCAAAACAAGATGGAGAGAGAGAGAGGGTGTTATTGCAGAGAAGATGTCACACCCCGATTTCCACGTGTCACCGGTGGGCCCGGTGGGGGAGTATCGTGACGTGGTTGGCAACATAATAGTCAAACAACACAATATTTAATATGCACAGCGGAAGCAGTTTAAAAGATATAATACAACCGAATTTAATTATTGTAATATCAAGTATCACAACGTTCGGATGTTTATCCACAGAACGGATCGAAATAAAATATGAAATAATAGTTCAACAGACTTCAGGCATCTTAAGCTTGCGAGACTTCTAATGATGCTAAGGAGAAATCCCAGCCAATTTCGCTTAGTACCTTCATTTAATCTTTTTGGGAAAATACGTCAGTTTACACTGGTAAATACATTCAACTGACTCATTTTGGAAAATGATTGAAAATTGGTTTGGATGCACGTGGCATAAACATTTTATTTAACTTGGGAGAATTATTTAATATTATAATCTTGTGAACGAATTACATGTTCCTTGTGCGTTCAGTAGCCCGGATCAAGTCCGGGTTAAAGATCAATAGACACACCACAATGTTCTTTTGTGCACTGACGGGTGTACGCCTACACCCCGCGCTTAAGTCGTGGCCATTTCATAAAATGATGCCAAGGATATCCGGGACATGGTCATTAACCCCCCAAAGGCTTTAAGTAACAAGACTGTTTAAACGAGCCGATCAAATTTATTCAACTACCCACTCAATCGGTGGAGAATTTGATGCCCGATCAAGCGGTATGCTATATACCGTAACCCAAGCCCGTATAGGGAAAATAAGTTAAAAGTATTTACCTGAGCAATGTATAAATCACAATAAGAAAAATGCACGTAGCTTTTACTGGTCCTCCTAATCTGGAACGAAGGTTTTATAATAACCTATTAGAATCCTAACGGGTCTTTAATTAAGCTTAAGCTTAGACCGGCTAGTTTCAAAGATACGGTTCGTACGCACGATTAAGCGAAGACCGGATAGAATGTGATTTAGACCCGACAAGTTTGAAGACTTGTTTAATATGGGTTTATTATTCACATTCTGGATTTTGAGATAAAACCGTTAAGGTTTGACCCGTTTCGGCTAATTTATGTAAACTTGTTACATAAACCTAACCGTACGCGTAATAAGCGTGACGGGTATTCGTGAGAGCTATATACAGGTTTCCTAAGTTAATTATGCCTCAAATATGTTGTGACATCAGTAAGATGTCTTTCATTATGCCCGAAACGTGTTTAAACACAACTAGGCCCCGTAGGGGTAGTTTGGTCATTTTAAAGGTTGTAAAAGGGTTTAAGTGTTTAACTGAGTTACAGGTCTGATGTAATCAGTAAACATACTCAAATTAATGAGTTATAACAGTAGGATAAAGTACATATGTGAAATTTATCAATTATAACCAAACTATGCCCCGTAGGGGTATTTTGGTAATTTCACATAAGCCAAAAAGCTCAAAACTGAAGTCTGAGTTTAACAACCTTTGTTTACTGTTAAAATATTATAATTTGCCTCAAATATCAGTAGGTATCAACCCTTGTATGTTTAAAATACTTCTAGTACATAATATGCGTTAAAAACGATTAAAAAGGCGATTAAAGGCCATTTCCGGGTTTGATACTTAAATCTGATATTTTTATATTTCCAGAAGGCTTAAAATAATTTATTTATCATATCTAATCAGTAGCAAAAGGTTTGGAGTCGTTTAGATATGTAAAACTCATTTTATGGCCCGTAAGGGCAAAACCGTCAATTACCGGATTAAGCCTACGACTATGAGTTATGCTCAGCCTAAAATTAATTAAAAATCTTTAAAAATCCCAAAATAATATATTACATCAGTGGGTAAAAGATTTGATATCAAAAAGTATGTTTAAGTAGGCTATACGCTAATTACGCCATTTTATTAACATAAAGCATTCATTTTGCGATAATGAGCATAACTCTTAATCTACAATTCAAACTGATGTCAAACTTTGCATACACGTTTATATATCAGTAATTAAAGTTTCTACTCTTTTACATTTCCAAAAATCACGTTTTAAGGTAATAAGGGCATAATGGTCAACATATGAGCGATTAACGGAAACATGCATATTAATTGGATAACTAATGAACCAAGGTGTATAATCACAGAGGGTTGTACTAACATGTAACCTAGTCCAATTAAAGCTCTGAGGAATTTCTAAAACATGCCTAAACGGGTCAGAACTGAAAGTCAAAGTGAAAGTCAAACTATGTGACTTTCGGTTCCGAACCGGGTCTAAACAGGAAATTGTCGGGTTGAACATGTTTAGACATGTTCTTACATTCATTACCAAGTTATATTGATGATCAAACAGGTTATAAGTGTTCTACATTGCTAATCATGCATAAATCGCATTTTAAACCTTCTGTTGACTTTTTTATAAACTAGTTTGACCCGACTTTTGACCTGGTTAGAGTGGTAATCAGGGGGAACCCTTTTAAGGTTTTATTACCCACATAATTACCTACTTACAGGTACTTTTGATTCGACTAATCACTGGACCATTAGTGATTAATCTTAAAGTCAACCGTTAATTACGACGGTTTGACTTCTAAGCTAAGACTAAGCTAAAACTTAATTAAGAAGGATTAGCAGACTTACAATAGTCCTATGCACGAAATGTGATCAGTTGGGCCTGCTTGGGAGCTCCAGAATTGATCAGGTATGCAATTGAAGGTGTGAGGAATGAGTTGAACACTTGTGGCCTTTTATAGTGGATTAAACACCACAAAACATTGACAAACAAGTCTATCCACTGACCACAACATTCCACCATGTGTCCCTAGTGTCTAGGACTGTTTAGGGGCCGCCCACATTGCAAAAATATCGCTTAAAGATCGAATTTCCGCGTTTCCAGGAGGCTGTCACGTTTTTCTGGTTCTGGGCGCCTGACGCGGCCCGCCTGAGGTTTTAACCGATCCTTACGCGGGCCGCATGGCCTCTAAAATCAGATTTTCCATTTTTTTTTGTTTTTGCAACTTGTCCCTTGGCTTCACGAAAGGTCAACTAAGTTTATTCTTTGCATTTTGACCCCTTCATATTTACCCACAAGGGCTTTAGGACTTATACCCACTTTGCCAAGTCCCTGGACACTTCCGGTTAACCCGAAAGGTCATAACTTTCAACGTTAACACTTTAACCCTCGCACACGAATTTGATCATAACTTTCTCATACGATAACGAAACTTTATGAAATTTATCTCGTGCATTCTAGTGAGCATATTTAACAGTTACAAAGCTTCGGGTTTGTCAAAAGGTCACTCAGAGGTATAACTTAAACATGTTGACACATTTAACCCCTGTAGTTTGTAATCTCTCACTTTTAGCTTCGTATGATCCATGATTTATTCGTTTGAAGGTATGAGCATCATGTAGGGTTAATGTACATTATATTTATTCACAGTTGACACTTAGAATACGTATATTCACATACTTTCCATGTTTGTCAACTTTAGTCCTTCGATAACATTCTTTCACACGTTCAAACATATGACACGTGTCAACATATTATAGGACGTGAATTTTCGAGGTGTTACAGAAGAAGGCGGCAGTGGTTATGTTGCTGATGATGAAGATGACTAATGATGAAGATGACTGGAGGGAGACATGTTTTTTATATAGGAATAATCAATAAAGAATAAATGGTTAATTAAAAGAAAAATGAAATGACTAAAATGCCCTTGGCAGACTTAACACACATGGAAGGAGTTAAGTCAGTTGGATCAAAATGGCAACGACGAAACCTTTTTGGATCCAGCCAGATGTTAAAAATGAAACATTTGGACTAAACTGGCAAAATGGCCCAAACCACAGGGACTAAAATGGCAATTAACTCTAAATTATATGATTATGATTACATAATTTATTAACCACTTACCACCCCTAGGCTATTCCTACTTCTTGACACACACATACTTATGTACATATATATGTATGCATACTATATACACAAATTAATACTATAAGTATGTATGAGTGCGTATTCATACTATATATATATATAGGACAAAGATCCGTTAGGAACCACCCCTTATTGCGAGAACCAATGTGAACACAACCAAAAATGCCTAAAAATAGCTAAAAAACACACAAATTTTTTTTTAAATATTTTTTATGTTAAAATCGCTACTTTTAGTAGACAACAAATTTTTTTTCCTACTAAAATTAGCGATTTTAACATAAAAAAAAATTAAAAAAAAATAGATTTTTTTTTAGTTTTTTTTTTAGGTTTTAGTTTTTAGCATTTAGCTTGGGGGGGGGGGGGGTGGGGGTTAGGTTTTTTAGCTATTTTAGGTTGTGTTCACATTGGTTCTCACAATAAAGGTGGTTCTCGCATGAACCTTACCATATATATATATATATAGGGGAAGGTTAACATACAAAAGTGCTTAACGTACATTACGTACGCGACGAAATTACAACATGCGTGATTAAGTTTACAACGTGCGTTATTATATTTTGAACACTTTTGCCATGCGTGATTATGCAACTTATGCGTGATTATGTACAAAACGTTATTAGGGTTTTAACTTCATAACCTGCGTGATTTTCAAATGCACTAGCGTAATTTCGTCACGTACGTGAAGTACGATAAGGCGTTTTGTACATTATACTCTCTCTCTCTCTCTCTCTATATATATATATATATATATATATAGTGAAAGTGTAAAATACAATATTGCTAAACGTATGAGCGTACGCTGTGAAATTACGTATGTTGAAAGAATGAAGATGATTCCGAGTTTGTGAAGTAGATGTTCCGAGTTTATGTTTTGTGTCAACATGCGTGATTAGGGTTTTGAGTTTTATAACGTGCGTAATTTCATATCGTACGCTCGTACGTTAAGGAATAATATACGTTAACCTCCCCCTATATCGTACTAAGACATCTGTCAAAAAAGAAAAAAATTTGCCAAGCCGGCATTTATTCGACATGTAATTTGCTTTACAGTGATGTAAATTTGTCTTACAAAACGCTTATGTAAATTTGTTTTACACTGATGTAAGATTTCGTATACAATATTATTATTATTATTATTATTATTATTTTCGAAAAAGTTATATAAATAAAAAATTCGTAGAAAGTTTTTTCTAAAAAAAAACATTTTTTCAAGGAGTTCTCAAGTTCTGGAGAACTCGGGGGAGTTCTCATTTTAACCATTCCCTATATATATATATGTGTGTAAATACATCGATACATATATAAAAGGAATTGCATTAATGAGACATGCCTGAGGAAGTAGCATCAGAAGACCATACAAGGCTTTTAACAACCATATATATCTACTAGGTTGAAGAAGCTGCAAGAAAAACAAAATAGTCAAATTCATGCCCAAGAAACTATTAATCTATACAAATTAAAATAAATACATATACAAATGTTGTGACATCAATAAATAAATTTAAAGAACCTGCAGCCTAAGATAAGCAAAAGTTGGAGTCTCTAATAAGTGTATTAATTTGTCCAACTGAACCAAGAATCTGACATTAATATCCTCTTCGGTGAGAGACTGAATAACAGAACTTGTATGCTGATAAGCCTAAATCACAAAACAAATGAATAAATATTAAACTAATAGCACCAAAAAAAATAAAAGAAAAGAAAATTGGTTCTTGCCTGTGCTAATAAGCAAAGACTTATTATAGCCATTGCTGAATGGCTCCACGAGGCATACAGTGAAAGAAAGAAGTCTTTTCCAGCAGCATTAGATAATGAAAGCTTTAAGAGATCTCGTAGGCCAGCCAACTCCGAAGAAGTAAGCAAAATAATATTTAAGGACTGAAAAAAATATAAATAATGTTATAAGCTACAGATATTATTTGTTCTTAAACTAGGGGTATGTTTGCTTGGTTATAGAGTCATTCAAGTTTGTTGTGTATATTTATATTAAACATGACAAGTTCGAGAAAGAGATAAAAAAATATTTTATTAAATAAATTATATAGGGTGAGGTTCTGTAAAAAAAGACATTTTTCGTAAGAAGTATGAGAAGGCATAGGAATTGACATGTAGGCATCATGTTTTGGACTTAGGCATGATGTTTTAGGTTGTTTTGGCAAGAAAAACTCAAAAGATAACAATTTAAAACACAATGCAATGTATTGTAGGCATGAAATCTAAAAAAACTGCTAACACTTAAAACACACTACTCAACGTTCTTGACATGGTGTTTTAAATTTTAAGCCTAGAATTCATTGCATTGTGTCTTAAATTGTTATGTTTGATATTTTTCTTGCCAAAACAACCCAAAACATCATGGCTAAGTCCAAAACATGATGCCTACATGTCAATTCCTATGCCTTCTCACACTTCTCACGAAAAATGTTCTTTTTACACGAACTTAAACCTTAAATAAATATTAATTCTTATGTCAGTTTTCATATTTATTTACAAACTGTTAATTAACAACATTTTTATGCATCATGGGGTTATACCTCATGTTTTGGGGAGGGGGGGTTAAAAAAATTGATTTTTTACTTTTAACCCAGAAGCTTTTCATCTTTTCAATTTTAACCCCACAAGATTTCTCTTTTTTTTTTTTAATTTTAACCCAAAACTTTTCATTATTTGCAATCTCACAACTTTTTTACTTTCAACTTTGATCCCCTATACTTTGGGCTTCTTTCGCAAGTATTCGTTTTACGTTTCGTTCTAAATTTTGCGAGTTAACACGACGCAACGTGTGTGTGTGGTTCAACGTTTTTACATTCCGCTTTACGTTTCGTTCAAAACTCTTAATTCTAGTTACCTGTAGTTAGTAACTTAGTACATAATTTGATAAAAATAACAAACATTATTTGCAAAAACAAATATCTGAGCCTAGTAAAAGATTAAGAAAATCTCAAATAAATTTTTTAAGATAAAACATATTTATATTTCTGAAAACGTTTAAATAAAAAAGAGGAGTTATAAAAGGGAAACCTGAACCAAAACAGATGCATAATCCAAATCTGCTTCCCCTTCAAGAATTGTTGAGAGTTCACGGTAAACCCTTTCAGCGTCTAAAAGCACACAAAGTCGGCGGATTATCAAAGCACCACGCCTAGAAAAAGAAACCAACACACGATGCCATTAACATATGGAAACAAATAAAAAGTAACAAGAATAATATAAGAGTAAAGTACACGGATGGTCCCTGTGGTTTACCAATATTTGGATTTGGTCCCTAGCTTCCCAAAAGTACACAGATGGTCCCTATGGTTTGCACTTTGTAACGCATTTAGTCCCCAACTTTTTCCAAAAGTACATGGATGGTCCCTGTGGTTTGAACTTTGTAACGCATTTAGTCCCTAACTTGGACATGCTAAAAACCTTTAGATTTGTTGGCTAGGCACGAAATGGGTTACAAAGTGCAAACCACAGGGACCATCCGTGTACTTTTGAAAAACTAGGGACCAAATCCAAAATTTTGGTAAACCACACGGACCATCCGTGTACTTTACTCATAATATAAACACTTAGATAGTAGAGGTGGGTATTTCAAGCCATTTAGTTGGAAACGGGTCAATTCGTGTTATGTTTATAAAATGGGAAAAAATTAAAAGCTAGCTAAAAGAGTAACTGGTCAAACAGGTAGAAAGTCATCCATGGTCTAATTTTAATGCATACAACCCCTGAAATCATTTTTATTCAAGAATTTAATAATACTGTTTTAATAGTTACAAAAACTCATTAACTAACATTTTAGGTTTTAGAAATGGACAAAAGGTGTTAACAGGTGAATGCACCCCAACCAAGCCCAAGGTTTAAAAGTACAGAATCGTGCCTCGAGGTGTTTTCCCTTCGCCTCATGAGGCGTAAGCCCGAGGCGGAACTATAAAGTAAATATAAAAATTAAATATCTTATAAAAAATAAAATACTAACTAATTTCATCATCAGATTAATCAAAAACACACAAAAAAGACATGAAATGTTTGAAATTGACACAAAAAGTCAAAAACATAAAAAACAAACGTCAAAACCCCTGGCGTCCCTAGGGCGCGGCTTTTCTTCCCGCCTCAGCCTTATGAGGCGCACGTACAAAATAACCCCCTGAGGCGCCTCAGACTCGTTTTTTGGGCACCTCACCTCAAGGCGCCCCTCCAGGCGCATGCCTCAGTCGTTTTTTTAATACTATGACCAAGGCTGTTTTGGTTCATAGTAAAATATGGCCCGTTACATCTTAAATCCATAATGACCCTCCAATATTTGGTTTAAAAAAACAATAATTAAACTCACTTTTCCAGGAGTGCATCATCCGCCCGAAATTTATGAACTAAGAAAACAAGAAGCTGAGAAAAGTTGTGTTGATCTTTAGCTATGCATAGCTATGCATGCATGTACCTCCAAAACCAGGAGCACTACCTACAAAAATGCATGAAACACAATCAACGATACTTATGATAAGCTTTGAATTACCTATTTGTCTGATGATATCACATAATATTATTTAAAATACTAGCAAAAATTAAACCGAGTAAGATATAAAAAATTCACGTTGTCTATAATTTTATATTAAAGATATATTACAGATATATGACAAACAAGTTTTTAAAACATGTTAAGATTTAATTATACAACTGACAAAATTGTGAGTGCAAAAATTATATGCAATAGTCTTTGGCTACTTACAATACATAAATATGAGAAACTGCAAAGAAAATGCAACATCATTACCACACACACACACACATATAGTAATAAGAAAATGAAGTACAACTTGAGATTTCAACTAAGCGCGCGTAAAAAGAATCGAAAAAATGTCATACTAAAACAGACGAAAAACCGAAATAGAAAGAAAAAAAGATTACCTTTTCAGATGAATCTGAGAGTGCCTTCAAAAGGGTGTCAAAGATATCATTCAGAGCCGAAAGAACCTGTTACACATTTTTAGATCACAATAAACATATACCTTATTTCATCATATATTCATGTCATGATATGACCAAAATATCAAAGCAATAACGTTCGTCTAGCTTAAAGACAATAAAATTAAAACCATACTTAAATTATGATCAGGAAAAATGCAAATAGTCAACATGATCGCTTAAAAAATTACTGGTTTTCACTTGCATACGTCAACAAATACCATCTTATGTTGGCCAGAATGCTGACCACAAAACTAGAAAACTAAAACAAAACAGTAACTATTTTAAGACATAAATACGTATTCTGAAGGTTTAAGGTTACCTCGGGACGATGTCTATTTAAAAGGGCTGATATCCAGTGCAATGATTCAATTCGAGTAGCCTCATATTCATTAGATAACTGCCTGATAAAATGGTCTATAGATTAAAATTATCACTGTGATAATTCTATCTTCAAAAGTGAAATGAAATTTAGAGTAAAATGCCATTTCGTCCCTGAGGTTTGGTCATTTTGCGACTTTCGTTCAAAGGTTTGTTTTTCGCATATGGATCCAAAAGGTTTAAAATCTTGTTATTTTCATCCGGCTCGTTAACTCCATCCATTTTTCGTCGTTAAAATCCGTCTTTTTTGTTAACTTAAAGGCAATTCGGTCTTTTTCACTTTATGTACAAGCATTTAGCATAATGACAAGTATTCAAAATACCCTTACAAAATAAAAAACAAAAATAATATAGGTAATAAGACAAAAATACCCCTGACTTAACGGAGAAAAATAGATGGAGTTAACGAGCCGGATGAAAATGGCAAGATTTCAAACCTTTTGGATGGAAGTCGTAAACCTTTGGATGAAAGTCACAAAACTGGCCAAACCTCAGGGACGAAAAATGGCATTTTACTCATTTAAAAGAAAAGGACCAGAAAGAGTCGGAGTCGCCCCAACACGGTACATTTCAACCCATGCTGAAAGATAACCCGTGTTAACCTAAATCCTTTTACCCGTTACCCAACCCGCTCATCATACCTCTTTGCAATGGAGAGGATGGCTCCAACATCAAATCCTTCAGCTGGGTCAGCCTTAATTGCATGGAGCTCATCGTTTGTTTCACGAGCTACCTAATAATCACATATAAAAAAAATATTATTCATTGTGCATGAAACCGTTATATATATTTTTAACAAGCAAAGGGGAAGTACAAACTTACAACTCGTATTTTTTCTTCTTTATCAGCTATGCAAGGCAAGATAGCTCCCAATATATCAGAATAATACGGAACAAGCTGGTCTCCACCAAGTTTTACAAATTCATTTATCTGCACAAAGTTGTCTAATTAATGTGTGAACAAACTTTAATGCATGAATACGCTATCTAGACTTGCGCTGAATACACATACAAGTCCTTTTATCTTCATTTTTTCATGATTAAATCCATTAACTTATAAAACTTAACGATAAACTCCTTTAACCAAAACTTAGGGACTTAATCATGCAAAAAAGGACCTTTGAATACGCACACAAGTCCCTTTATCTTCATTTTTTTCTTATGATTAAATCCATTAACGTTTAAAACTTAACAATAAAGTCCTTTAAACAAAATTTCGGGACTTAATCATGCAGAAAAGGGCCTTTTGTTATATTTTAAGAAGTCCAGAAACCAAACAAAAAATACGGGTTTCACTGTTAAAACTAAAGTGTAGTAACTTTATTGTGAATTATAGAAGTTAAGCAATTTAATCATGCAAATATAAAGTCTAAGGACTTATGTATGAATTCAACAAAAGTTCAATGGGATTTTTTTCTTTACGATCTATGCAGAAAATGTCGGTGATATATCGGTTATCGGTCCCCATGTAAAATACGGGTGTCAAATATTGGTCGGAATAACGGTACCAATATTATCGGCGATATTGACCGATATGTCAGCGATTTTCCCGATATCAGTACCTTTCTTCTTAGTTCTACCATTCGTCTTTTTTCTTGTTACTCTATTGGTGTTTTAAGTCTTAGTTATTAATTATTAGTGTTAGATATTAGTGTTTTAAGTCTTAATCAGTTCCTACTTGCTACAATTGTTAGTGTTTTGCAAGTTGCAAAAGGTTAATCTGTTAATGGTAGGAGAGTATACTGAATTGTTAATGTTAAATTGCTTTAAATATAAATTCTGCACGATATTAAAATTACCGATATCCCACCACGATAACCTATATCTCAAATATCGGTCTTTGACCGATATCCGATTTTCTACCACATTAACTGCGTAGCTCATAAGCATGTTTAACTAAGGAGATGATACAATACATATGACCCAATTGAAAAAGAAAATTGTTACCCAGGTAATTGCGGTCCAACGGGTAAATTCATCAGGTGAAGATGCACGTTGTACAAGTATCTCAGCCATCCGACCATAATCTACAGACTTCAACAGTAGCACTGCTCGAGTCAGGAATTAACAGATAAACAATATAATAAAAATACATAAGATTTGATAACATAGAAATGAGTCAAATGACTACAGATTTTGTTTAGCAAGACTCTTAGGCCGGAGGGTGTGGGGGCGCCACCCCCGCCAGGTCAGCTTGTCAGCTGCTATAGCGCCCCGGGGCGCTATCCACCCACACCGCCGGAATTAAGGAGGGGGCGCCATACATGGCTCGCCAACATGGTAACGAGGGAGGAGGGGGTTATCAGCTGGGGCCCACTTGTTTGCACCAATCAAGTTTTTTTTTTTTCTCTATAGCGCCCCTAGGGGTTATACCACACCCTCCATGTTAAAGTGGGGGGGGGTTATAAAGCCACTTGGCTGACGTGGCGCCTACGTGGCGCTGAGGTGTCCTTTATAACCCCCAACCCACACCCTCCAGCCTTACTAGGGAATTCTTGATTTCTTGAAGAAATTCAGAAAGTGCTGAGTCAGCTTGTTGCCGGATTTCAAGGCTGGAATCACTTAACATGTTAAATAAACCTGACAGCTAGTCATGTCAGTTGACTTTAAAACGCACGCCGTAAAAAGATGTGATGTGACGCTAACATGCTTTACCATCAAGAAAATCAGGAAGAAAACCGAGCATATCGATGTCTGGAACACTGTCCAAAACTGTAATCCATCCCACTAAAAATTGACGCACGTATGGATTCAAGACGTTCATACGCTCCCGCAACAATGGAATAAATTCTTCAATGCTGACATAGAAATACACAAACATTAGAACAAAAATAAAATTAATAGAAGGTTGCTTCTGATGTACAACACCCCCCGTCAGTCCGTCACAAATACTAAAACTGGCGAGTTCAACCCATTTTCTTATGATGGTTCGATTTGGGTTGTGTTTCATCTCAAATGGGTCAAACCAACAAAATAGCAACAAGAAGAACTTGTCAAACAGGTTGAAATTTCCCAAAATCTATTTTTAACTAGTGGGTTACCACCCGTGCTTCGCAGTGGGTTTGAAACGTAGATAAATATACGCAAATCGCGAACGTAATGATAAAAAAAACTACACCGCTATGGTATATTCGGAAGTCACGGAAAAGATATGTCGTATAAGAAAGGCAAGTTATTCGAGAAAAAAAATTACACCAAAATGTATATAAAGATAAACACGACAGCCGCACAGTACAGCGGGTTGGTTTTAATGTAGATAAAAAAACACGTCGCAGTGGGGTATTTAGAGATGAGGCTGGATGTTTTAGAAAACCGAACGCTTTAAAAAACGTTTAAAACAACTGGTCGGTTTAAAAACAACGTTACAAAAATTCACGTCGAAACGTAGATAAAAATAAATCGTATGAAGCGTTGATATAAATAATGTAACGGATAAAAAAATCACGTAACAGAAAATTCTTTAAAAACTCAAAATGATAACTTTATTAAAGTTCAGTGATTGTAGTGTAAATCGGTTAAAGATAAAGCAAAATAAAAAATGAGAATTATAATTTTCCTAAAGTTGAGGGGGCAAATGTTAAATTTATTAAATATCAAGGGATGTAAATGGAACTTAACACTAAAAACCAAGATTTTTACTATTGCTAAGCACCCTAAATTGTTATATATAATATAATATAATAATGCGTACAGGTATACAAGCTATTAGGCCAGTGGGTGTGGCTTAACGCCACCTCATCCTCCATAGCGCCCCGGGGGCGCCATCTGCCACACCGCGGCAGTGAAAGGGGGCGCCATCGTAAGCTCGCCAGCACGTTAACGAGGGGCAATTGATTTGAACGATGAAGGTGTTGGTCAAAAGGGGCGCTATAGTGTAAAGGGGGACTTTATACAACACCCTGCAAGTTAAAGGAAGGGGCTTTAAAGCCCCCTGTGTGACGTGGACATGACGTGGCGCTGAGGTGGCGTGATAAAGCCCCCAAGGGCTTTATACCACACCCTCCAGTCTTAGGGGTAAGATCAAATAAAAAGTTTATTTTGCCTAAGTAGGATGAGAAGGAATCTTAACCATTCATTTTTCAATCAATGGTTAAGATGAAAATGTAGGAAAAAAGAGGAGTCTAAGGGTATCTTGGGAAAATCCTATTTATTGACTTTCTCTCTCCACATGCAAGGCACATACATATTACACCCCCATTTTTTAAACGTTCATAACTTTTCTACGACATTATTTTTTCATAAAAATTTCACCATAAAATCGAGCGTCATTTTATTTTTAATTTAAGTACCATATTGCTATATAAAACATGACGACTAAAAAAACCCACGAAAATGTGTTGTATTTCTATGTTGTATAGCATTTTTTTTTGTGCTGGATTTTTGTACTACATTTTTTGCTAAATTTTTTATGTTGATTTTTTTTTGTCTTAAATTTTTTTTATGCTGGATTTTTTGTACTAGATTTTTTTGTGCTATATTTGTTAGGATCAGAGGCTCTCATGATTGTGTTTGTTTGTAGTAAGTGAACAATTAATAAACATGATTCAATGAGATATGCAGCAGAAATGAACACAAACTTTGTAAACACAATCAAAGAGGAAAATAGTTTTTAATAAACACAAGCTTTTCATCAATCGAAAGGTTACAAAGCAAATCAAAAGATTACAAAGCAAGCTTACAAACTAAACTCCCCCTCAGCCTGATACTCCAATGGTTGATTGCACACAAGATGAAAGGATTGGACTAGAGGAGAAGAACTCGCTCAGTCAATCAATCGTAACAGTACAGAGTACTGCTCCATTTATAGGCAAACCAAACCACTGAGGCATCTCAGCTGACATCACCATGAAAGCGACGTCTAACAGCCTAACAACCTGTAACCACTGTTCCTATACAAACACTGCTAATCTTAACCACTGATTCTACATAAGACAAGTAATACACTAAAACTACTGCTATCTTCTTCTGTCAGTGCTTTCCTCAAAGTTGATCAGTCCTTGAGTGGGCAGTGCTTTGTCATCAGTAGATTGAACCAGCAGTGTTTACTTCTTCAGGGCTATATCAGCAGTTTAAAAGGCAGCATCAGTTGTATACAGACAGTGGATAGAGAACCATCAGTTGTTATAATCACTTTCAAGGGGAAAGTCTAATGTAAACAGCTGCTTATTGTGAATCCACTGTTGTGATCCGGTTTTGGCTTTAATTATCTGTTCCTCTGGTAGGGTTCAATCCCAGCAATCTCCCCCTGGAACAGATAATGCCAAAACCCTTCATTATTTTGGATCTTTATTTTCTCATCAGAAGTTCCTTAGCTTGTCTTTTAAATTCTTCTTCAAAATCCTTGGAACTTGAGTCATCCTCATCCCTGCACAGTGTAAGTTCAAAGAGATCTTGTAGATCTTCAACACCAAGGCTTAGTGCTTGTTTCCTTGATATGTACTTCACTTCTCCATTGGATCTGAACAAGGTCAATACATGGGTCTTTTGATCAGACATTCATTTTAGTATTTTTGAACCCAATGGGTTTCTTGGGAGAGGTTTATTTACAGATGAGTTGGGAGATTTTGGCCTTGTAAAAATTTGTGAAGCAGTATCCTGAGCTTTTGCTAGCTCAGAATTTTCAGACATTTGTTGGAATGCTAGTTTTATGACATCATTTGCTGCAGCTATATCTTCTGCAACTTCTTTATCAATCTGCTCTTGTTTCTTCTTTTGATCTAGCTCAATGTCTGATATTTCTGCTGATGTGTTTGGTGATGATGGTTTGTTTAAAACCTTTTTGGCAAGGTCTTGAAGCTTTGCTGCTCTGTCTTTATCTAAAGCCATTGTCTTGATGGCTTCTTCAAAGTATTCAGCTTCCTTTTCCTTTTCTTCT
>JARYGA010001531.1:0-45612 GCA_030545235.1 Helianthus tuberosus | reverse complement strand
TTGCGTTGTGATAGAGTTGCGATTGCGTTTGTGATTAATCACCTCAACATAAACATAACATGCACAAGTAACACATAATAGCACATACACGTAAAACAATATCCATAACCTATCATTCGAGTTGCGATGCGATAGCGATGCGATTAGCGATAAAGCGATTAAACTGCGATTAAATAGCGATTTATTAACATGTACTCCACATAATACAACTAAAGCAACTTAAATTAGAGTTTTGAATACAAGTAGAGAAGTACAATCAATAATTAAGCAAGGAGTGACATATCGTAATTAGCAATGTTTTCTTCCTTTGACTTGACTTTGACTTTGACTTGTACTTTGACTTTGACTTCGAAAGTCGGGTTGTTACATTCAATTTATGAGTTGGGGCTCAAAACAGATTAAGCCCTATAAGAGCATTCATAATGGATTTCTTATATTTGTGTGAATGTGTTAGTTATGTTACAAGAAATGGTTGTGAGTGGTTGTGATTGAGTGTGATTAAAGGAGAGAGAAAATATTATTGTTCGTCTGTAAATATATGAGAACACTGTTCATCCATTATATATTTTTTTTAATATTTTTGAAAGTGGTTGTGAGTGGAGGAGAGAGAAAATGTAATGCTAAAGGTATACAAATATTATTTAATTGAAAGAGAGAGAGAGAGAGAGAGAGAAAATAGTGATTTTTAGTGTAATTATATGGATAGGGAAAATGAATAAAGTCCGAATGCTCTAACTAAATAGATGAACAATCTGACATGGCATGGCACTAGCATCACCATATCATTATCTTGAGTTATCTCAAAGAAATGGTAACACATGACTTGTTTAAGTTGATAACCTTTTTTTTTTGGTGTATGGTACCTATAATTAACTAAAATAATTGTAAAAAAATAAACTACCAATACAAAAAATTAATAACGTACGCTGTACCTTAATTTTAGTTATGAAGGAGTTACAAGGTTGACTAGCTTTCTTTTAGTGTGTTTTCACTCAATTGTGAACGCCAATATTAGCTCAAATCGTATCAATGGTGTGTTTGTAGGAGACAATTGGGTCACTAATCTGGTAACCATAAAGCAACAACTTTTCGAGTTCTATTCTAAGCTTTTTTCTGAGCCTAGGGATAATAGGCCCCCGGTCGTGTGCCCGTTTTTGAATGTGCTTTCACCGGGCGAGGGCGAGATCTTGACTCGGCCGTTCTCTTTGGTGGAAATAAGAGAAGCAGTTTGGGAATGTGATAGTGACCGGGCCCCTGGCCCGGATGGGTTCAATTTTTAATTCTTGAAAAGGTTTTGGAGCGGATTACAAGATAATTTTGTTAAACTCTTTGAGGAATTCCATAACAATCCATGTTTGAACAGGAGCTGCTCCTCGTCCTTCATAGCCTTGATCCCCAAAGTCAAGGATCCGTTGCGGCCTGCTGATTTCTGACCCATCAGCCTTATTGTATGCATCAACAAAGTTATTTCTAAAGTATTGGTGAACCGGATGAAAGGTGTGATTAGTAGGCTTATTTCCGAGGAGCAAACGGCGTTCCTTGCCGGTAGGAACATCACGGATGGCCCATTAATGTTTAATGAAATTTTGGCATGGATGAAGCGTTCGAAAAAGGCCGGAATGATCTTTAAAGTAGATATACACAAGGTGTACGACTCTCTTAGTTGTACATTACTAAACTCCATTATGGAGCAAATGGGATTTCCAATTAAATGGCGTGATTGGATATTGGCGACTCTTACCTCCGCAAGAGCTTCCGTCTTGGTAAATGGCTCCCCTACAATGGAATTCGAATGCACTAGGGGTCTCCGCCAAGGTGATCTGTTATCTCCCTTCCTTTTTCTCATCGCTATGGAGGCTTTGTCTATGATCATGAAGAAGGCATCAGAGGTGGGTTTATTCCATGGCATTCAGTGTAACAATATTGGCATGTCCCTATCTCACTTTCTATATGCTGACGACGTGATCTTCCTTGGGGAGTGGTCGATCACTAATGCGCTTAACCTACTGTCGCAACCCCCGCCCCCTATCTGTCCCGGGAACGGGCGGCCGATAGACCAGTTTTGGTGGTATCGTTTATTTATTAATTTGGTAGCGGAAATTTCATCAGGACTGTAGTTAGGAAATGTTTATCAGAGTAAATACCACACTTTTATAATATTAAACATATTGGGATAAAACCCAAGTTTTTTTATTACACACATTTTCACAGGGAAAATCCCTATTTTATTGAATAAAACATCTTCTTTTATTTAGGTAACTTTTATAGCCACTTTTCCAAGCCTTCAGTGCTGTCCAGCTGGCTTCTAGTTGGCTTTCACATTTTGTTACCTGAAATGCGTTTAAAAACATTTTGTCAGTGGAAAATACTGGTGAGTGAATCCCAGTTTAATCAAGAATATTTTTATCCATTAACAGTATTGAGAGCTATCACATTGTTTATTTCTACACAATTACTCATTCAGTATTGTCAATCCTGACTGGTGGGTCATATTACACATTGGCTAACTCGTTGTCCAATGGTAACGTGTTCCACATTTTGTATACAAAACCCCAACATACCGGCAGTAATTGAAGAACTACAAACTCTCAATCACTGCTTAATCACATTGTAAAACATTTAAGGTTTTGTAAAAATAATTTACAAAAAGTAGATTACTCACATTGCTGTCTTAGGTTTCTTCTAAGGTTTCCTGGTGATTATCTATAATTTACACAATGCACACACGTTAGTATAATAACCCTTTATATTTACATTAGTTATACCCTCCCCGAGACGGCATTCCAACGACTATGTCGGGCAGAACCACGACAGCCGTTACGAAACCCTGAATCAATCGGACAGCGTATCTAATACGCAACCGGGGTTATGATACTTATATCGGGGCAGAACTTCATTAATTAGGGGGTATAATGCTTGAAAATTACTTTATCTATGTGGATATTCATAAGAAACAAAAGAAATGAGCGATCGTAGACTGAAGCCGAAGCGTTCAATTTATAGGCCTGATCTTTGGTTCCGTCGCGCCCCGCGTAGCATTCCTCCAGGGCTTACGCTGCCCGCGAGGCTCCCTAGGGTAGGCCCTAGGGTTGTACACTCCACACGCGCCTCGACACGTGGCGCCCTAGGGTTTCGACCTGATCTCTTGCTGTCGCGGCCCGTGTAGGCAGTAGCCAAAGGCTACGCGCCCCACGAGAGCCCCATTTTTCTTGTTTTTAATTAAATTTTATAATATTAAAGGTATTCGGGCCCTGTTTTCGCGTATGGGGTGTATTTTAGGACATATAGGAATATTTTAATATATATATTAAGGCGTCAGAAAAACTCAGGAGGGTTGTTATATCCTTCCCACCTAGTTTTAGAGCTCGTCCTCGAGATCTACTGGAACAAGAGTGGATATTTCCTTTGCATTTCTGATTTAAGCTCCCATGTGTATTCTGGTCCTCTTTTGGAGTCCCATTTCTCTTTGACCAGAACTAATCTCTTGTGCTTGAGGTTCTTAACTTTCCTGTCTTTAATCTGTAGAGGCTTCTCTACAAACTTTAACAGTTCATTTACCTCTATATCCTTAAGAGGTATTACTAGCGATTCATCAGCTAAGCATTTCTTAAGATTAGATACATGAAATACATCATGTATTCCTGCCATTTCCTCTGGTAGTTGTAGCTTATAGGCTACAGGTCCTATTATTCTAATAATCTCAAAAGGTCTAACATACCTGGGGCTTAGCTTTCCTCTTTTGATGAGTGTTACCACTCCTTTCCAAGGAGAGACTTTCAATAACACTTTACCTACTACTTGAAATTCCAAGGGCTTTCGTCTATTATCAGCATAACTCTTTTGTCGATCACGTGTTACTTTCAGTCGTTCCTTGACTTGAATGATTTTGTCTGTTGTTTCTTGTACTATCTCGGGTCCAGATAGTTGCTTTTCTCCAATTTCTGCCCAACAGACAGGCGTTTGGCACTTTCGTCCATAAAGTGCTTCGAATGGTGCAGCATTGATACTTGTGTGATAACTGTTATTATAAGAAAATTCTATCAATGGTAAATGATCGTCCCAATTATCTCCGAAATCAATTACACAAGCTCTAAGCATGTCTTCCATTGTTTGAATTGTCCTTTCGCTTTGTCCGTCCATTTGAGGATGATAAGCGGTGCTTAGATTCAACTTGGTTCCTATGGCTTTTTGGAAACTTGTCCAAAAATGAGAGGTAAAGCAACTATCTCTGTCAGAAACAATTGATAGAGGAATTCCATGTAATGAAACTATTTCATTTACATATAATTTAGCTAACTGTTCCATACTGAAAGTTTCTTTCATTGGTAGGAAATGAGCTGACTTGGTTAGTCTGTCTACAATCACCCAGATTGTATCATTACCTTTTCTTGTTTTGGGTAATTTGGTAAAAAACCCATTGTTATTAATTCCCATTTCCAAACCGGCATTTCTAGCTGTTGCAACAAACCTGAGGGTTTCTGATGTTCAGCTTTAACTTGTGAACAAGTTAAACACTTTGCAACATATGCTGCTATATCCTTTTGCATTCCTATCCACAAGAAATTCTTCCTTAAGTCCTGATACATCTTATCATTTCCAGGATGCATCGTATACTTAGACTTATGGGCTTCTTCTAATATACTGTGGCGTAGGTTTCCTAATTTAGGTATGCACATTTTTTTCTTATGGAATCTCCAAATTCCATCTGTTCCTTGTTCTAATTCCTTAATCATTCCTTTCAGTTTCTCAGTATCATCCTTGATTACTGATTCTTGTGCTTTTCTAATCTGTTCATTTAAATCTATTTGCAGATTTAACTTAAGAGAACGTACTCTTTTTGGCTTTTCATGATACTTTCGACTTAAAGCATCAGCTACTACATTTGCCTTTCCTGCACGATACTGGATATTACAGTCAAAATCACTAAGTATCTCCATCCAGCGTCTTTGTCTCATATTCAATTCCTTTTGCCCAAAAACATACCTTAAACTCTTATGGTCGGTGAATATGGTAAACTTACTACCGTAAAGGTAATGTCTCCAAATTTTAAGTGCAAAAATTATAGCTCCTAATTCTAGATCATGGGTTGAATAATTCTCTTCATGATTCTTAAGTTGTCTAGAAGCGTAAGCTATAACCTTTTGACGTTGCATTGACACACATCCATAACCTAACTTGGAAGCGTCACAATAGATTACAAAATCTTCAGTTCCTTTTGGTGACGCTAGTATGGGTGCATGGTTTAATATTTGCTAAAGAATTCTAAAGGCTTCTTCTTGTTTTGGTCCCCATTAAAATTTAACGGATTTACAGGTTAACTTAGTTAAGGGAATGGCTATTCTAGAAAAATCTCGATTGAACCTTCTATAATAAACGGCTAATCCTAAGAAACTTCTAACCTCGGTTGGTGACTCAGGGGTTTTCCACTTGGTAATGGCCTCGATCTTGGTGGGATCTACATTAATTCGTTCATGATTAACTAGATGTCCAAGAAATTGTACATGTTCTAACCAAAACTCACACTTCGAAAACTTAGCATAAATCTTTTCTTTTCTTAGTAAACTTAGAAGTGCGTGCAGATGCGCTGCATGTTCCTCTTTGCTTTTAGAGTAAATAAGAATATCATCTATAAAGACAATTATGAATTTATCCAAATATGGCTTACATATTCGGTTCATCATGTCCATAAATGCAGCTGGGGTATTGGTTAGACCAAATGGCATGGCAATAAATTCATAATGGTCATACCTTGTTCTGAAAGCGGTCTTAGGAATGTCCTCTTCCTGTACCTTTAATTGATGATATCCTGACCTTAAATTGATTTTAGAGAAAAATCGTGCTCCTTGCAATTGATCGAACAGATCATCGATTCTTGGTAATGGATACCGATTCTTAATCGTGACTTTGTTCAATTCAAAGTAATCAATGCACATACGCAGTGATCCGTCCTTCTTTTTAACGAATAATATCGGTGCTCCCCATGGCGATGAGCTTGGCTGTATGAATCCCTTCTCCAATAATTCATCTAATTGTTTCTTCAGTTCCTGCATTTCTACGGGTGCCAAACGGTAAGGTGCTTTGGCAATTGGTGCGGTTCCTTGTATTAAATGGATTCTGAATTCAACTTCTCTATCTGGAGGTTGCCCTGGTAGCTCTTCTGGAAATACATCTGAAAACTGGGATACTATTGGAATATCCTTTAATTCTTTTCCTTTAGTGTTAGTGATTATAGAAATCAAATACACTAATGATCCTTTCCTTATATAACTTGTTGTTTGCATCACAGAGATGAATTTTGTGGATTTAGAGGTTTTATTTCCTTTAATGGTGGTCTTTTCACCCCTTGGTGAATTTACTTGAATCGACTTTTGATCACATAAAATACTGGCTTTATTTGCTATTAACCAATCCATTCCTAACACAACATCAAATCCTGCCAGATTCATTGGGTAAAGGTTTGCAATAAATTTCTGATTTAAAATTTCTATTCTTGCTCCCTGCAAGATTTCAGAAATTTTAATGGTTTCCCCATTTGCTGTCTCTACTAAACATTCTTGTGGGAGTTTAGTTAATGATTGATTTAGAAGTTTGCAAAATGAAGTATTAATAAAACTTTGGTTTGTACCAGAGTCAAATAATACTTTAGCAAAAACATCATTAACTAAAAACGTACCAGTGATCACATCCGGAATCATCTTTGCTTCTTCTGCAGTCAGAACAAATGCTCTAGCATTTTTAGTATTCTTGGTGTTCGTGGCTGGAGCTATTTTTGGACAGTTAGGCTTGATATGACCTTGTTCTCCGTAGTTGTAGCATATCCTGTTGTTAGGCTTTTTCCTGCAGTCTTCCTCCTTGTGTCCAGATATTTTGCAAAAGTTACAGTATATGGAGCATCTTCCGGAATGCTTTCTTTTGCAATACTTACAGTAGGGTGCAGAGATTGAACCTACATTTCTCCCACGGTTAGAAATTCCAGAACGGAATTCTTGGGTAAGCTTCTGGGTTAGGTTCCTCCTTTGATCCTCTTCTCGAGTACGGACTAATTCATCTGTCAAGGTGTTGGCTAGTTCTACTGCTTTTTCTATGGTTTGAGGTCTAGCTGCCTTGACTACATGTCTAATCTCTCCAATTAATCCCCAGATGTAACGGGAGATTAAAACTGGTTCAGGTGAAGCAAGGGTTGGTACTATTCGGGCATATTCAAAGAATAATGTAGTATAACCCTTACTATCTACCCCAATCATCCTAAGATTTAAAAATTTGTTTGCTATCTGTTCTTTTTCATTAGGAGGGCAGAATTTCCTTTCTACCATGTTTTTAAACTCCTCCCATTCCATATTATAAGTTCTATCACTTCCCCTAGACTGGAGGATAGTGTTCCACCATTCTAGTGCTGAATTCTTAAACAGATTGGAAGCAAACATTATCTTATCCTCTTCCACGCATTTACTTATCCTTAAGACTTCCTCGGTCTTTTCTATCCAGCGTAGAGATGCAATGGCCCCTTCATTGCCCGAGAATTCCATTGGTTTACAAGACCAGAATTCTATATAAGAACAACCGTAAGACACGGTTCTTCTTTTGGGAATGGGCACTTGAAGTACGGGTCCATTGTTCACGTTGTTTTCAGGTTCAGAAGGTCGTTTGCTATCATGCTTACTTTTATTTTCCGCTTCCTTAACCGTTTTGATAATATATGGCATCGCATCTATTATCCCTTGTGCCACTATATGTTGCATGGCACTGTTATCCACTTGGTTTCCATTATTGTTGTTCGGGTTTTCGTTATCCAGGTTAATGTTACTCTGGTTATCATTATTCTGGTTTTCCTGATTTACTTCGTCGTCCATCTGAATTTTAAACATTTGTCAATTATTAATATCACAAAATAATTAATAATTTAGGCAACCACCACACAACACACATATTGGTCAAAAGCGTCGAGCATTGCGACTTACTCTTTTCTATTATAGTATGCGTCAACTACACACTAAGACTAGAATTAAAAATTACAATGCTACTATGCATCGCTAACCACGAAGTGGTCTATACTACATCATATATTATTATTACACACACACACATATATATATATTTTCATACAAACATATTATATATTATTATATTATTATTATTACCAACTCCATCATCACTTTCACTGATCTGTATTCATCCAGTAATCCATATTGCGCTCGTCGTACTTCCAGACGAGTCGCTCTCCTACCTGCCTCATCCTCTCACTACTCTCTAAAATCTCTTCTCCGAAAGTTCGGAGCTCAAGTACATTTTCTGCACTCATTGGGGGTGCAGGTGCTGGTACTGGGTCTGGGTACTGGGGCATGGGATTCTCCTGAGGGTACAGATTCTCTAAGATTTCCCTAATGTATTCATATTATCATAGTAGTAGGGATCTAGAGGGTCCAGACCTGGATAGGCTGCTAAGTTCAGCATGGATTCGTCGTTTAGGTGGTAGCGTGGCACATAATCCCTATGATCATCGAACCATGGATCATAATCTGGATCGTTTAGGTGGTAGCGTGGCACATAATCCCTATAAATACCCCTATCAACATCACGAACTTACCTTTTCTGCACCTCTCGTCCGACCATCGCTTCTTGCCCACTTTTCTTCAGATTTCTCGCGATTCTTGTAAGTATTCAACCAAAATCTTGTACTTTCTTGATCGACACGCACTCCTACACATTTCTATCGTTCGAATCTTAACTTTTAATCATGAAATCACTAGATTTGAGGTGTTCTAGGATGATGTCATCATGGTGTTCTTAAGAACATCATGTTTTGGTTTCAATCCACCAAGAACAACTTAGATCTGAACGATTTTCACACAAATAAACAAAGATCTTGCATAGATCTAAACATATTCATGGTGAAAAAGGATTGAAAGATGGTTTCTAACTTTCTTTCAACTCTTTTACACTCAATGCACTCAAACCGATAGGATCGGACCTTGTTCTAACCTTCTACTCCTTCTTAGTGATGTGTTGGTTCAAGATCTGAGTTCTACCAACGAGACAGCCGATTTCGGGTTAAACAAGAACAACCGTCTTGAACCGGTTAACTAGTTGAACTTGGGTGATTCCTGTTCGATCGGGTTACTTGTGTTAAGATGGGGTTCTGTTGATTAGCACGTTGTCACACTGTGTCGATAAAACTACAAACCATCGAAAACAACCAAGTGTAAGACGATCAGGCCGACCAGGGCAGAGTGCCGCCCGATCGGACTTCTGTCCGATTGGATTGTCACCCGATCGGGTTGCCACCCGATCGGCCTACACCTTGGCCCCACACTCAACTTTTATTTTCAAACTTTTGGGGTTGAACATTGAACGAAATGATGTCCGAGTGGGTTACCACCCGATCGGATTACCACTCGACCATGAGATGTTCTGACCTCAACACTTAAACAACTTTCAAACATGTGTCATACCAGCGGATTGCCACCCTATCGGACTACAATCCGATCGAGTGACAAACTGCTGTGAATTTGTTCTCACTAAGGTGTCCAACCAATCGGATTGTCGTCCGATCGAACGTCCGTCCGATCGACCGACCTGAAAGGTAGAAATACTTCTAAGTTTTCAAAATGCTACAACGAAAACTTCAAAAGGCAAGCCATCATACACAAACACATCTTTCCCAAACGAAGTAACAATCCACTCGAAAGGTCACCTGATCGACTGGCTACCCGATCGGATTACCATCCGATCGGATTGCTGTTCGACCCATTGACACTTTATTCCATTTTACGCGCCGCTTATCGTTATGCTATCGTTCTGATCAGGCTAATTTCCGCTCTAAGCACTCCCTTCAATCCATCAATCGCTGTGAGTATACTCGATCCCTTTTTTCTTTACGCACTTTTGGGTGTTACATACGTTACTTATTCTAAATCACATCGAACACACTACGCAATACTTTAAACGCTAACCATTACCGCATGTTATACGTGACTTAATGAATGCTTGTTTGTTATGTTTACACATGGAATGCTGTCTACCTGCCTTAGAAACGATAGTACTATTTGTTTGGACTCAGCACCTGTTTACTCAGGGGTTGTTAAGGACAATTTGTTACATGGCTCACAGTGGTGAGTGTGTATTACGAACTGCCTTGGGCAGTTAACCCGCAGTCATTGGTATCGATATGTTCATGTCGATAACTAACATGCCTCATTTTACACTGTGTACGTGCTGGTTATGTGTAACGATTTCGAACTCTATTATATCTATTAAACTTGTATGCTCACCTTACACAATGTGTATTGACTTTTACTTTAACGTATGTGACAGGTGCTTAGGATGCTTATATGCTTAGCTCGCTGTGAAATCAAGGCTAGGAAAGGTCTAGAAACAAATAAACAATTGTCTGTATTTTGAAATCTGAGTTGTCGAAACAGAACAATTTGACTAGATCTTGTCTGTAATAATTATGATATCTTTTATGACATGGTATGGGACATGTTGTTTTAAATAATTGGTAATTATAGTTGTTATGGAAACTTCTGGACGATCTGTTTCGCTCAGTGCCGCGCCCCAATGATTCCGCTATCGGTTGGGGTGTGACAGATTGGTATCAGAGCCATAACTATAGGGAATTAGGCAAGACTCGACTTAGTCCGGGTCGACGTCTTAGAAACGACCTAGTCTATAGTTAGGAACCAACAGACCGACTTGTGCATATCCTGTAGGGATTATGCACGAGCTTACTGCTATATCTCGCTATTCTCGCCTACGCTACACTATCACTGCACTTTAGTTTTCAAAAATGAACGAGCGACTAGGCCGAGATTAGGTGTGAAAACCGCAAACTCTCAACTAAATTGCTTGTTTGACCCGCATTTTTATCTACAAACAGGAGAATTTACGTTGAATTAGGAGTGAAATCCATACTTTGACGTATAATCCTTCCTTTATTTTATCAAAAAGATGAACGAGGTCGTTAAGTCAGGGGTGAAACCCGAACCTCGACGACTTGCTCCGATCCATATTTTATTTTACAAAACTCTCACCAAAGTCTCGACGGACTCCAACGACTTGAAGTCACGATATGTCTGGAAGGATGCGTGTCGATCGCCCAGATTCAAGGCGAGAGCACAGTCTTGAAGGTCAAAGTGTGTACAAAAGGTCCTTGTGAATAGTCGAGACACTTTGGGTAGTCAATTTCTATCGAGCCTGAGACAATCTATTCTTGATTTTTATGTGTTTCGATTCTGAGCTCGCTACTGCCGACTCTGATGTGTGTCGTTTTATGTAAATTTTATGTGTTCTATGTGGTTTATGCTTATTTGTTAGCGTTTTGAGATACTACTGGTTTTGATCTAACGCCCTTTTTTCCGCTAAACACACAACACACTGCACAACCGCTGACAAATCACTACTACATGAGGAACCACCGTACGCCATGATGATTGCTATGATATTCGCTTACGCTACACTACTCGCCATGTTAATCGCGATCGCTATTTTCGAACGCTCGCAGACTTTGAATGATAGGTTTCTGTATTCTGATTGCTTTATGTGCTTCTGTGTTTTTTGTGCTTCTGTGCCTTACATGATTATGTGCTTCTGTGCTTATGTGAATCTATGGTTATGTGCATACGTGTTTACATGATCGTATTCTTGAGCTTTAGTAGAATTAGACGTGTGAGGTGAGATTCGATTATGTTTTGATTGAGCCGTATGGCGATGTCTGATGTAGACAATGTCGTCATCTGGAACCCGTCACCCACGAATTACTCGTCAGGAACATAGAGACAAACGCCTTACTGCTATCGTCGCTAAGCAAGTGGCAAAGGTTGTTCCCCAGATCGTGAGTGAAATATACGAGAATGTGAGCAAATCGTCTGAGGAGTCCAGAACCGAAGCTCCCAAAGCTACACCCAAAGCTGCTTTCAGCTTCAAACAGTTCAAGGCATGCGGACCGAAAGAGTTCACTGGCGAAGATGGCCCTACGGCCTTGTTTCAATGGTTTGACTCGATCGAAGTCACCCTGCGACAGAGCGGATGTCCTAACAATCTCCGCACACTGAATGCTACCGGCATCTTCCAGTCCCGCGCACTAGACTGGTGGACGGCTAAGAGGAACAAGCGCAGAAATGATGCATCCTATGGTCTATCATAGGACGAGTTGAAGAATGTTATGCTCGAAGAGTTCTGCCCTCCCCATGAGCGCCAAAAGCTGGAGGATGAATTCTAGCATCTGAAGCAGAAAGATGGTGATAACACTGCCCTGACTGCTCGCTTCAAGCAGCTCAGTATCATCCACCCCAATCAAGTCAAGACTACCGACATGACAATCAAGAAGTACATTCGAGCTCTGCCAGACTGTGTTGCAGATTTTGTGCATGCCGCAAAGCCAGCAACAATCGAAGAGACTTACTTGCTTGTCGCTGAAATCAACGACAAGCGAGTTAAGGCTGGCTTCTGGGATAAAGCTACCAAGAACTTGCATCAAGCTACCACCGCACCATCCATTGAAACCGCCGCCACTCAATCATCAAGGTCCTCACGCCATAAGAAGAAGACCAACAACAGCAGCTCCAGCAACAAGAACTGTGCTGTCACTACCACTGCTGCTCCACTTCAAGCCGTGCCGACCCAGCAGCAATCTCAGCATCGATCAGCTCCAGTTATCTATGCACCACCTGCAAAGCGTGCATACACTGGTCCCCACCCTGCATGCCCAACCTGTACTTATCATCACCCGGTGGGTATCGCCTGCCGATTTTGCGTACACTGCAATATGTACAGCCACTTCACTGCTAACTGCCGTACTGGCCCCCGCCAAACACCAGCTCAAGACACTGCTCATGAAGCTCTACTTCCAGCTCCTCAAGGCCAACAAGCGGCTAAGGCGCCCGTGGTCAACGCCAAAGTTTGCTTCGCGTGTGGTGATCCCAACCACTTCGCGAACATGTGTCTGAACAGGGTTGTGAAACAAGAGCCCCAACAGTAGCAGCCTCAGCAACAGCAGCAGCAACAACCTCAACAGCAACAGCAACAAGCCGCCTGCGCCAGAACCTTCAACATCAATGCGCGCCAAGCCCAGGCTGACAACAATGTGGTTAATGGTACGTTCCTTGTGAATGGTATTTATGCTTCGTGTTTGTTTGATACTGGAGCCGATAACTGTTTTGTGTCATTCAAATTCGAGAAGCTCTTTAATCGTAAGCGCTCCCATCTCCCCTCGATGTTCGATGTCAAAGTCGCCACCGGAAGAACCGTTGCCGTCAATTCTGTTCTCCGTGATTGTACTCTTGAGCTCAACAATCACATCTTCCCAATTGATCTCATCCCGATGCAGCTCGGAAGTTTTGACATCATAGTAGGCATGGACTTTCTTCGTGAAAACCATGTCGAAGTTGTGTGCTTTGATAAGATGATTCGATTCGCGCTCGCTAATGGTGATGTATTGTATGTTTACGGTGAAACTGCTTCGAAAGGTCTCAAGCTCATGTCGTGTATCCAAGCTAGCAAGTATCTCCGCAAGGAATACAGAGCTTTCTTGGCTAACATTGTAGTAGCGGAGAAGGAAAAGAAAGGAAAGACAGAAGTGAAAGATGTCCCTGTGGTTCGTGAATTTCCTAATGTATTTCCTGTCGACATTCCTGGCTTGCCGCCAAGTCGTGATATCGACTTTCGTATCGACCTCATTCCTGGAGCAAACCCTATTGTTAGAGCTCCTTATCGACTCGCCCCGTCTGAAATGCGTGAACTCTCGAGTCAGCTCTAGGAACTAGTTGATAAAGGCTTCATTCACCCGAGCACCTCTCCATGGGGCGCACCAGTCCTGTAGGATCGTTGTTGGACACGACTGAGTCGTTCAGAAGAGCTTTATATCCTAATCAAAGGCGGAATCAGTGAAACGGACGTGGAAACAACTTGATACTAATAAATATGTCACTTATATTCAATATAACATCAATTACAACCTGAACAGATTTTGGCAGCACCTCGATACAGATTCCGGAACTGTGCCAAAAGAAATGTCAAGTGCCCTATTTATACTTGTGGAGGTTCGCTTGAAATGGACAAAGGCATGTTCAAGTGAACTCAGCCATGTTGGTTTTGCTTGAACTTGTCCTTGATCCTTTCAAGCGAACTCAACTCCAATATCTTGAAAATCTATTTCTCGAACCTCGAGCACTGAAAAACCTATCTTATCTCATTACATGATACAAGACGAAGTCAATAGACGTATTGCACTAACAGACTCCCCCTCGGATATTGACAAAGTCTTCAGTGTCTAGTCTTCAGCATGGCACATCTTCAGTCTTTATCATTCTGCCTTCTCATCCAAATTGTAACATTATAAGCATCCATCAATCCTTCTCTTCTTCCATCAACTTCAGGCTCCCCCTTTCGTCAAGCTTCCGTGCTTTGGGATCGACACCTAGCTTTCCATCTACAAGCTCCTTCTTGCTTCAAGCTTGTCTTCAGACTCCCCCTTAGATTTTGCTCTTGGGATCGTAATCTGGAATACCTGCAATCATTCAAACATCTATAAGTACAATTTTTTCATATCATCAATCAAATTCTCTAATCAACTCCCCTATCAATAAACTAAATGATTTAGCAGCATTAAAGAATCCAACTCCCTCACAGTTAATCATCCAAGTCCAAACTAATGACCTTGGAGATATCGAAAACTGTTTTTGAATTTAGTTTTAAAAACTTCAAGTTTTAAATTAATGAACTTGTTTTATTTTCAGAAATACAATCAACATACTTAGATTTTGAAACTCAGCATTTCAGACATTGGTTGTCGAAAATAAAATAGAATCAAAAATCTTTTTGTATTTTCTGAAATATAAAGCAGTAAAGAAATATGTACAAACATATTTACAGACAATATTTTTGTTTGAGTATGCGTCAGAGGATCATATCAGTTTTTGACAAATCACAAGTACCGTTGAGCTTATTTACACATTAAGAATTAAACAATTCACTTAGATTGTCGATATACTGATCCACTTAAATTTTCATACAAATTTCAACTGATTCAGGATACGAATTAGATGTATTAAGAACTTAAACTTATTTATATGTCCCACCTCTTGAATATACTCCCGTATCCAGATCCCAATATTCAGTCTTACAGGTGAGTATACCTAGATGATATCTGTAAGGGGTTAAATTGAGAAGAACCGTGAGAGCTCATGTCAGAACTTCCGTTCAGCAGAGAGATGACGGCTTCGACTTTTGGTGTGTCCCCTTTAGAGGATCTTTTCTTCAACAACACATGGTTTACATATTTTTTCAATGTTTCATCATTTTTTTATGCTGAGGGTAAGCTATATTTCAAGCAAGCGTAAAGTATTCTCCGGGGACTAGGCCATTGCTTCCGCAAAATCAGAAGTCCCGGGATAATACCCCAAATATCACTAAGCATAAAGACCTAGTATCTCAGAAAGAGGGACCTTTCAAACAAGATTTCAGGAGTTACCTATATATCCAAGTAGTGTTCCCCACAAAATAAGCAAGTTTGAATTTAGATTTATATCCCGAAAAAAGTTTACTAAATGTATAAAAATCTACCAACACATCCACGATGAGATCGTTTAACACATTTTAACTTTCCAATTCTTTAGCGTACTGTAACTGTCTACTGATGTACTATCATTTCATCTTTTAACACAAAAACTCATTTTTGAATTTTATCATGTTTTTGACTTTTTCAAATTTTCAAATGTTTTTGTATTTTCTTAACAATATATCTCCCCCTAAAATGCAAAATCATATAAAGAAAATTTGACAACACGATGCTGATAGCTTTGTCTCGCCATCCATCTTCTGCTAACTGTGCTCTGTTTTGCAGAAAATAATGTAAAGTACCCCCATGATTTACAACCCATTGATTTTTGACAGTTTGAAAACCGTTTTTCAATCTTGTGAAAGTAATCATGTTTGTTCAGCCGTGAGGGTTTCGGCGTATTCAATCAACATATTTTTTATTTTTCAAAAAAAAATTTCAATTTTTTAGGGTTTTAAAATATTGTTTATTTATGTACAAAATGAAAATAAACTTCCTGTTTCAACCAACACAGGATCCAGCAGCCTCTTCCTCCTCTCCATGTGCCAGGCTACTCCAATTTTCATTCTCACAATCTTGATTTTTCTTGAGCACCTGCACATTCAACTAACTCAATTACTTGAACAATTTAGCCTAGGTCTTTTGAACCTTAGGCATTTCAACACAATAATTTTCATTCAATGCTGGAAACTCTTTGTCATCTTTCACAAAAATCTTTTCAACTTTTACTTCAACTTTTTCATCTTTTTCAAGAATCACCTGTTTCTTTGCACTCCATGTTTGACCTTTAGGAGTACCACGTTTGTAAAAATGTGAATCTTTTTGAACACTTTGTTTTTGAACAACAATTTTTGGTTTCTAAAACTCTTGTGGTTTTGTCATATCAACATTTGTTTTCCAACTTTGAGTTGTTTTGACTCTGGGTGTATGAGAATTCCAGGTCTGTCTACAATTGAACCTATATGGGTTTGACTTCCAATTTTGATTCGAAGCAAACTTGTTTATGTTGTACCTCCAAGTTTGTTTTGAATCAAATCTGGTTGACCTTTGTCTCACATTCTCAGATTTTTGTTTCTCAGCATCAATCTTCTTTTTGTCAACATCCACAGGTTTCAGATTTGGACACTTTCGTGCAAGATGTCCTATCTGATCACACTTGAAACATGTTCTCATGGACACATCTTTAACCTGTGGTTGTTGCTTTTTCTGTTTAGCAAAGAACTCATCATTAGACTGTCTCAAATTGAGTTCTTTTTCTTCTGCTAAACTATTTCCTTGAACAAAACTCATTTTTGCCTTTAAATTCGAAGTTTCATTTCTTTTCCAACTTTGTTTCTTCTTATAACCCAACCCAGCCTTCATGTTTTTCTTCTTGAAACTAGGTTTGTTATACGAACATCTATGACTCTTACCAGCAAACTTTGAAATCTCAGACTTCTCTATCTCAACCATTTTGAAAACTTTATCAACCTTATCTGAAATCACATTCTGAATCGGGAATACAACATCTAAGAACAATTTGTCTGATCCAATCATGGTATAAACCAATCCTTTTGAATCATCATTCAAACTTTTCTCGGATTTTGTGTTTTTCAGATAACTATCATGAAGATTTCCTTCATCTTCATCCTGTGATTCAGATTTACCTGTATCAACCGACTCTTCTTTCAACACACTTTCAACAACTTTACCTACCACCTCTGAATCATGAGAATCATCAGATTTGGAATAGGTTATGTCTATATTGTCTAGCAATTGGTCTACCATGTTGAAAGCTTTTTCGACCTTTTCATCATCATAAAATGCAAATTTTCCCAGTGGTGGAACTTGATGAAACTCTAAGCCAATGCCTTTCTTGTTTTGTTCAGACTCACCATCTCTCGGTTTTATATTGAAAATATGTTCAAGCACATATGACGACACGTGATAACTCTTTAACTTGTTGTTATCCTGTTCTAGATCAACAATCTGTCTCTTTAGCTTAGCAACATCCTCAATATAGGAATTAACAACATCTTGTTTTATTGAATACATTCGTCTAAGTTCTTTAATTGTTTCAGAAAGATAATTCATTCTTGGTTGAGCATATTTCATTTCATCTTTCACTTTTTCGTATGACTCTTTCGTAATATTATATGCTAATTTCATTGAGTCGTATTCTTTCTTCATTTCTTGACAAGCAATTTCTTTTTGTGAACATTCTTCTGTCATTTTAAAAACATTTTCTTTCAAAACTTCATTTTCTGTTTCTAACTTTTTACATTTTTCTGAAAGTTTTTCATTATTTTCTTTCAAAACTTTTTCTTTTTCTAGCATTTATTTGCATTTTTCTTTAAAAATGTTTTCAATTTTAGTTAATTCAAGATCTCTTGTTCTGAATTGCTCATCTTTTTCAGTACAAGCTCTGCACGGTTCCATGCATTTCTTGCATTGTTCAACAGTTTCAGTCAAGATGTTAGAATTAGAATTTACCTCAGTGATTGGCACCTCGGTGTTTTCAGCTGCCTCTGTCTGCTTCAACTCAGCAACATTCTGATTTTCTTCAACATCGACTTCATCACCAGCATTACCAGCTTCCAAATTTTTATTCTTCACTTCTTCTCCAAACTGTTGTTCTTCAGTAACAGCTCTCTTAAACTCTTCATTCACCTCAACTTCTTCACTTTTGATTTCCTTCACAACCTCAACTTCAACAGCTTCTGCTTTAACCTCTTCAGCAGTTCACCATTTCTTCAACATTTTTCTTCATTCTCTCTTCATCCCTTTTTCTTAGACACGATATCATAGCATATCTGATCTCCTTTTCATGCCTTTTAGCATATGTGTCATCTTTCATCACATTTCTATAGTATTCGGCTCTCAAAGGAATTATGAGAAGAACATCATCAAAGATTATGTCTTTCTTTGGAACAACTGGTTCTCCTTCTCTGTTGAAGTAACATTCTCTCTTCTTATCCCATCTTTTGCTGCTGACCGCAATCTCATACTCTTCCTGCATTTCATCCATTTTGTTCAACACAATGTTTCTTTCTCTGTAGGTCTTTTCTTCCAGAATCTCTTCTCTGGTTTTCACTTTGATCTCAGTTGTATCTTTGTCTTTGTTTTCATCTTGAATCTCAGCAACAAAAACAAACTTTCTTTCCTCTGTTATAGCTTTGCCATGAGCTGTTTTTCGAACATTTTCTAAAAGATCTTCTTCTGGAAAAATTGAGCTCCAGTCAAAACCTTCATCATCTTGAATTACAAAACAAGCTCTTGATTTGGTTTTTTCTTCAATCAATTTCGGCTCTTCTTTGCTTCGGTGATAGATCGCTTTTCGATAATAATCATCGTTGAAAGGACGTTCATTTTCTCCAGCTGCAGAATTAGTGCATTCTCTTTTGAAATGACCCTTTTGCTTGCATCTGAAGCAAGTCACTTTGGATTTGTCAAATCCAAGCTTCGTTGACGGACCACCCAATGATTGCTTCCCGGTAATCTCCATGTATCTCTGAGCTCTTCGGATGCAGCTTGCTAAACACCAACGAATATCTATGAGCTCCATTTCTTCCAGATCAATCTGGTCGTAGTCTTCTTTAGTCAATTCTAAGTTTCCAATTTTGCCAACTACAAGACATTCATATGACTCTAGAACAGATGCAAGGAAACTCATTTGCTGCTTAGCTGCATTGATACTCATTGACGGAGAATTCTTTAGTTTGAGAGCAATGTTGCATAGAATCTCCTCAGTTTCATCAGAACTTGATTTTGAAGAACATGATATCCAGAATTGTAATTTGATGAAGTTGTTTGAGGTTCTTTCATCTTCTCTCCACTGAATGCTGTCTTTGGTGAACCAACACCTTTCTCTGAAGGTACACTACCTTTGTAATATAGACCAATGTTGGATCGTTGTACGACCTAACTGAGTCGATCAGAAGAGTTGTTTATCCGAATCAGAGGCGGAATCAATGAAACGGACACTCGATGTAATTATAATGTCTCTTATATTGATATGATACTGATTTACAACCTGGAGACGATTCGGCAGAGTTTCGCTACTCAGATCCGAAAGTTTCTGAAAGTTACAAATGATTTAGCTTGAATGCTATTTATAGTGATGTTGATTTAGCTTGAAATGACACATGCCACTTTCAAGGGAAATCAACATGTTGATTTAGCTTGAAACTGTCATGTGACACTTTCAAGGTAAATCACCACTTTCAAGCTAAATTACCTTAAACATACTCTAAAACCTCCTATACTCTCGTATAACAAGATCTACTCTAACAATTTAATACTAGACTCGATACAAGACGAAGTCAATAGACGTAATGCACTAACAGACTCCCCCTCGGATATTGACGAAGTCTTCAGTGACTAATCTTCAATATGACACATCTTCAGTCTTGATCATTCTGCATCCTCACTCAGATTGTAACATTGTAAGCATCCATCATTCTCTTTATCAGCTTCACACTTTTACTCTTACACCAGAAACTCATCACTGGTTCAATCATCAACAACTTTATCATCAGCAGGCTCCCCCTTTCGTCAAGCTTCCGTACTTTTAGGGATCGACACCTAGCTTTCCAGCTACAAGCTCCTAACTTTTAGCTTGTCTTCAGACTCCCCCTTAGACTCAGCTCTCGGGATCGTAGTCTGGAATCTCATCTGCAATCACTCAAACATTTATAAGTAACAGCATTTCAAATTTCAGCTATCCAGGAATTGTAACCTGGCTCACTTAAACATTCTAAACAAACAAATTTCATGAATTTGGCAGTTTCATCGAATCAAATCGGAAACTAGCTCTATAACAGTATAAGCATCCAAATCCCTCACAGTTAATCAACCAAGTCCAAACTAATGACCTTGGAGATATCACAAACTGTTTTTGATTTTTTATTTTTAATTCAAGTTTCAAATTAATGAACTTGTTTTATTTTCAGAAACACAATCAGCTTACTTAGATTTTGAAACTCAGCACTCAGACATCGATTGTCGAAAATAAAGCAGAATCAAAAATCTTTTTGTATTTTCTGAAAATATAAAGCAGTAAAGAAATATGTACAAATATATTTACAGACAATATTTTTGTTTGAGTATGCGTCAGAGGATCATATCAGTTTTTGACAAGTCACAAGTACCGTTGAGCTTAGTTGCACAATAAGAATTAAACAATTCACTTAGATTGTCGATATATTGGTCCACTTTAAATTCTCACACAATTTTTCAATCTGTTCAGGATACGGATTAAGTATTTTAGAAACTTAAACTTATACGTGTGTCCCACCTCTTGAATATACTCCCGTATCCAGATCCCAATATTCAGTCTTACAGGTAATTATAACACATATGATATCTGTAAGGGGTTAATAAATTATGAAGAATCATGAGAGCTCAGGTCAGAACCATCGTTCAGCAGAGAGATCATGACTCAACTTGTAGGTGTGTCCCCTTTAGAGGATCTTTTTTACAACAGCATTGCTAAGCAATTTTATTGTCTTATCATATATGCTGAGGGTGATGCTATGTTTCAAGCATTTGCGGAAAGTATTATTCGAGGACTAGGTCAGAACTTCCATTCAGCAGAAGTCCCGGAATAATATCCCAGATATCACTGAGTATAAAAACCTAGTATATCAAATTATGAGACCTTTCAAACGAGATTTCAGGGGTTACCTATATATCCAAGTAGTGTTCTTCACGAAATAAGTAAGTAAAGATTTAGATTTATATCCCGAACAAACCTACTAAATGTGCAAAAACCTACCGACACATCCACGATGAGATTGTTTAACACATTTAAACTTTCCAATTCTTTAGCATATTGTAACTGTCTACTGATGTACTATCATTTCCTCTTTTTACGCAAAAACTCAAATTTTTTAATTTTATCATGTTTTTGGCTTTTTCAAAATTTTCAAATGTTTTTGTATTTTCTAACAACAATATATCTCCCCCTAAAATGCAAAACCATTTAAAGAAAATTTGACAACCAATACTGATAGCTTTGTCTCGCCATCCATTTTCTGCATCTCATGCTCTGTTTTGCAGAAAATATAACACTTTAAACAGAAAATGTAACGTACCCCCATGATTTACAACACATTGATATTAATAGTTTGAAAACCGTTTTTCAATCTGATGAAAGTAATCATGTTTGTTCAGCCGTGAGGGTTTCGGCATATTCAATCAACACTCCCCCTTACAACAAACTATTTTCCCATAATGAGTTCAAAACACTTAAGTTTGTTTTAATCAGAATGGTTTTTCAGAAAAAAATTAGTTTGTTTACCCATCACTTGTGAGTTCGGGGTCATCTCATTACCTTGTTCTTCTTTTAACCATTTTTGAAAAATTTAACATTATAAGATCAAACACAACTATCACTTGTAGAAAATCAAGTACAACTTAATGTCTTTGATTAACCACTTGTAAGACGAAATATCACAGTTACCATCCTGTGAATTTCTCAAGAATGATGCCGATACCTGCTTCACACTTACCAACCTGGAAGCTCCGGCAAGTCAGGAATTCAACCAACAGATTTTGACACCCAAGCCTGACCAGCTTTAGGCGCATTTTGAGCTTTTCTCTTTTCTTCATAAAACTCTCTCACTCCTTTTTCCTTACCATCAACCATCTTACTAAAAATATGTTTAACATTGCTATTAAACATTTTTCCAGCATCAACACCTTTTGATTTTAGGTTTGCGGCTCGTAATGGTGGAAAGTTCTCATCATTCATTAATGGAACTGTCTCTTCCTTTTTTACCTTAACTTGTGGCTCATCTGATTTTGTGGAATCAGATTCATTGCCCGAACTTGGCTTGTCTGACTTGGATGAGCCAGATTCATTGCCAATAACTTTCTTTTTCTTCTTGTTTGTCCTCAGATTTGCATCTGAAAAATTCGATTTTCTTGACTTTGCCGTTGACTGGATCAATTCATCAGAACTTTTATTCAAACCAACCGGTGAACCCGAAGACAAAATCTTCTCCAAATACTCTCTCGCCTTCTTCCTCTTTTTCCTCAATCTGTCTCTCTGCCCCTGTGAAAGCTTTACTTTCTTATCTTCCACTTTCTGTTCTTTGGGCTTGACAGTGACTGGTTTCTTTACCGTTCTCTGAGATTCAACCCTCGATCTTCCCATCAATCTCCTTGGGCAATCTCTGGCAATGTGACCTTTGATATTGCATTCAAAGCATCTTCTTGTCTCAAGATACCGATTCTGGCAGTTAACATCAATGTGTCCTCTCACACAACAGGTGTAGCACACTCTGTTATCGTACCATCCTCTTCTTTCAGTCCAAACCTTCATATCATAACATTGTTTAGCTTGGTGATAATCATTTCTCCTCTTCAATGCTGGATTTGTCTTTTGAGCACTGTAGTCAAACCTGCACCACTTATTACCATCATATTGTGAGTTTTCATTTTTAAATTTTTGTGGTTTTTTGTAATGATTGGATGACTTAGCTGATGAGCTTTTATTTTCATTTTTAGAATTTTTCAAAATTTTATCTTTTTGTTTCTGTTCTACACTCTTCTTAACAGGTTTTTGCTTAGAACATTCACCTTTTTCAGTAGATTGCAAAACAGTATTTTTAAAATTTTCTTGTAAATCTAAAAAAAAATTTCTTTTCTTTTCTTTTTCTATTTCATCATCAGCTTTGTCATCACAATCTTCAATTTTGACTTTGTCACTTATTGGAACAGAATTGATTGGTTTTGGACAAACATGTGATGTAGAATTCACAAAACTTTTCAATTTATTCTCAAGCTCGGTAATTTTATTTCGAGCAAATTCAGCTTCATTTTCAAGCCGAATGATTTTCTGAAGATGAGAATTTATTTCAATTTGTTTTTCAAGATTATTGTTAAGAATAACAGATTTTTCATCTTCTAAAACCTTCATTTGACTTTGAAAATCTTTTTCAATTTTTAATTTTTAATTTTTAAATTCTTTTTCTTTTTCTTTCAAAACTTTATTTTCCAATGTCAAACTGTCCACATCACTCAACAGTTTGACATTTTCAGTTTTTAGTTTTTCACAGTTCAAGTGCAACTCCAAAATATGTTCATCATCAGCTTTCTTTTCAGCTTTCAAAGTCTGAATATCTTCAGTCTGTTTCTTCTCTTCTTGAACAATCTCAAAGACTAGTGTGTCTTCTGCAATCTCTTTATTAATCACTGGTTCAGATTTCTCAGATACAGACTTTTCAGATTCTTCTTTCTTTGAAATTATTTCCTCAAAAATCTTCTGTTTTTCAGTAACAGCTTCTTGTACAACTTCTTCAGTTATCACAACTTCACATTTTGTTTGACTTGAAATCTGCTCCTCCTCAGAATCTGAATCACCATGATCAAATATTGGCATGTTCTTAGCTTCTTGATCATCATTCACTGCCAACTGATTACCAGTAGCAATTTCATCATCATGATCCCCATCATCTCCAATGAATTTCCTAGGCTTCAGACACTGACAGCTGTTGTCCTGTACACTCCCTGCTCCACAGTCGCAAAAAAACCTACTTGATCGAGAGTAGACAACACGATGTCCTTGATGACATGCATCTGCACAAACAGAACAACAACCTTTTGAAACGGTCAGATCACATGTATAACATAAATACCAGTGATGTTCCATAAAATTACTCCCACTAATCGTAAATGTACAAACTTTAGAAGCGATGGCTTTTTCACTGTTACTATCATGATCAACCTTACTGCTTGACATCTTCAAAAAACTTGAGACAAACAAACAAATCGATACGAAATTCCACTTATCAAGCGAAATAGGACTCTCAAGCAAAATCACTAGTTGATCAGTTGAAGCGAAATCAGCTGATATAATTTCAAGCGAAATCCCAAGCGAAATCTTAAGCTAAATCTCAAGCTAAATCTCAAGATGATGTTTTGAAGCGAAATCAAACAATATGTTCAAGCGAAATCAGACTTTTAGACAAACATCCACTTTCAAGCGAAATCAAGACTATGCTGTTTCAAGCGAAATCAAATCTAAAACAGTTAGTTCAAGCGAAATCCAAGAACCCTATTTCGCTTGAACTTGTCAAGCGAAATCTTCTTAATACAAGTCCAACGATTCAAGCGAAATCCAACAAATCTATTTCGCTTGAACTTTTTCAAGCGAAATCCTTTGTTTTTCAAGCGAAATTGCACTGTTCGTTCAAGCGAAACCTTGTTTTTGATCCATTTCGGTCATTTTTAATGCGAATTTCGGTCTCAAACTTTCAAGGCTTTGTTAAACTACTGTTTTGCATGTTCAGTGAAAAGTTCAATCCATTTTGACCATGGAATCTAGTTCAGTTTAAAAAAGAAGGTGTAGAAGTCAGAATCTAATTGCAATCGAGCTAAACTCTTCCTCCTGTGCTCTGATACCACTTGTTGGATCGCTGTACGACCTAACTGAGTCGATCAGAAGAGTTGTTTATCCGAATCAGAGGCGGAATCAATGAAACGGACACTCGATGTAATTATAATGTCTCTTATATTGATATGATACTGATTTACAACCTGGAGACGATTCGGCAGAGTTTCGCTACTCAGATCCGAAAGTTTCTGAAAGTTACAAATGATTTAGCTTGAATTCTATTTATAGTGATGTTGATTTAGCTTGAAACTGTCATGTGACACTTTCAAGGTAAATCACCACTTTCAAGCTAAATTACCTTAAACATACTCTAAAACCTCCTATACTCTCGTATAACAAGATCTACTCTAACAATTTAATACTAGACTCGATACAAGACGAAGTCAATAGACGTAATGCACTAACAACCAAAATTCTGTTGATGTGAAGAACCAGTCATCTTGCTTTGTTTTTGTAGCTCCAGATCATGACTCTCTATCTTTTCAAACAATGCATCAAGAGAAATCGTATCATATAAATCATCATTTTTCAAAATAAAAACAAACGTTTGCCACTGATCAGCTCGTGGTAACGCTTCAATCACTTTGTCGATAATTTCCTCTCTTGTTTTCACAATCTCGAACCTCTCAAGTTCAATTTTTAAATGACAAAATCTCTCAATCATTTGCCTCACTGTCTCTCCTTTTAAGCTATCAAATAGATCGAATTCTTTCTTTAGTAAAGTAATTTTGTTCTTTTTGATCTGTTTACCCCCCTCAGCTTTAACTCGTAAAGCTTCCCAGACAGATTTCGAAGGCCCATCATGATTAAGTAATGCAAAAATGTCATTTCTAATTGCCGTCTGAAGCAAAGCAATCATTCTCTGTTCGGCAGCAAATTCAGATTTATCCTCTCTGGTTAATTTCTTGAATGAAAGTTCTTCGCCTTTATCATCTTTTGGTTGTTCATATCCAAATTCTAAACAGAACCAGCTTTCATGCGCATACGCTTTCGCCCAATTAAGAAACCGTTCTTTCCACCATGTATAATCCTCAATGCTTTCCAGAGTTGGTGGCTTTGAGTGTGTTCCGTAGAAATTATCATGCTTGATGTTCTCATTGATCGCTTTCGTGATGGTTTTTGGTGTAACCTTTGTAATCTCGGAAGATTCAGATGTGAATGCATTGAAAAACGTATTGTAGAATTCTTCAGCCATGATGTAATCCTGAACAGATACAATCAAACAAACACAATCAGTATAAACAATATCAAATATTCTGAAACAGACTGACACTCGGTTGACGTGAAATGATCTTGACTCGGAATTTTCACTTTCAAGCGAACTGAGACTTCAAGCAAAACAACAAGTTAAAACTGAATATCAGCTTTCAAGCGAACTGACACTTCAAGCGAGATAGCACTTCAAGCGAAACCTAATGAACTTTCAAACGACAACACTGATTCAAGCGAGACAGGTCTAATTTCAAGCGAACATCAATTTGAAGCGAACTCAGCAAGGTTTTTCAAGCGAAATGGCAAGTTGAAGCGAACTAAAATGCTAATTTCAAGCGAAATGTCGATATCCTTTCAAGCGAACTCAAGTGTTAGGCCTGTTTTTGTCATTTTTAGTCCGAATTTGAGTCTGAAACCCTCAAGGCTTTGTTAAAACAATGTTTTGCATGTTCGGTGAAAAATTCATGCCATTTTGACCGTGAAATCTTATTCAGATTGAAAAAGAAGGTGTAGAAGTCAAAAAATAGATGATATCAAGCTAAACTCTTCTTCCTGAGCTCTGATACCGCTTGTAGGATCGTTGTTGGACCCGACTGAGTCGTTCAGAAGAGCTTTATATCCGAATCAAAGGCGGAATCAGTGAAACGGACGTGGAAACAACTTGATACTATTAAATCTGTCACTTATATTCAATATAACATCAATTACAACCTGAACAGATTTTGGCAGCACCTCGATACAAATTCCGGAACTGTGCCAAAAGAAATGTCAAGTGCCCTATTTATACTTGTGGAGGTTCGCTTGAAATGGACAAAGGCATGTTCAAGCGAACTCAGCCATGTTGGTTTCGCTTGAACTTATCCTTGATCCTTTCAAGCGAACTCAACTCCAATATCTTGAAAATCTATTTCTCGAACCTCGAGCACTGAAAATCCTATCTTATCTCATTACACGATACAAGATGAAGTCAATAGACGTATTGCACTAACAAGTCCTTTTCGTCAAAAAGAAGGATGGGTCGTTTCGGATGTGCATCGACTATCGGGAATTGAATAAGTTGACAATCAAGAATCGTTATCCCCTGCCTCGCATCGACGATTTGTTTGATCAGCTACAAGGTGTTACATGTTTCTCCAAGATCGATCTACGCTCAGGCTATCACCAGTTACGCATTCAAGAGGAAGATATACCCAAAACCGCTTTTCGCACCCGATACGGCCACTATGAGTTCGTTGTTATGCCTTTTGGTTTAACCAACGCACCCGCGGTTTTCATGGATCTGATGAATCGCGTATGTAAACCTTATCTCGACCGCTTCGTCATCGTGTTCATCGATGATGTCTTGATCTATTCCAAGTCAAAAGCCGAACATGCGTAACATCTACGTTTGGTTCTTGAGCTACTCCAAGGGAATCAACTCTATGCCAAGTTCTCCAAGTGCGAATTTTGGCTGGAGGAGGTTCAATTCCTCGGTCACATTGTCAATAGTCAAGGTATTCACGTCGATCCTGCGAAGATTGAAGCAGTTAAGAGTTGGATTACACCTAAGAACCCGTCTGAAGTCCGTTCTTTTCTCGGATTAGCGGACTATTATCGACGATTTATCGAAGGATTCTCAAAAATCGCTGTGCCGCTTACCGCTCTCACACATAAAGACAAGCCTTTTGTTTGGGGAACTGAACAAGAGTCTGCTTTCCAAACCCTCAAGCACATGCTTTGCAATGCTCCCGTTCTCACTCTACCCGATGGAAACGACTACTTTATTGTCTATTGTGATGCCTCGAACCTCGGTCTTGGTTGTGTCCTCATGCAACGAGACAAGGTCATTGCTTACGCATCTCGTCAGCTCAAAATCCATGAGAAGAACTATACAACCCATGATCTCGAGCTAGGCGCAGTTGTTTTTGCGTTAAAGATTTGGCGACACTACCTGTATGGTACCAAGTGTACGATCTTCACCGATCATAGGAGCCTACAACATATCTTTGACAAGAAGGAACTTAATATGCGTCAACGCCGATGGGTAGAACTTCTCAACGATTACGACTGTGAGATCCGTTATCACCCAGGCAAGGCAAATGTTGTTGCCGACGCCCTCAGCAGACGGAGCTATCTGCTCAGCATTCGTGATATCCAAGCCCAATACGATCTCGAAACCCTCATCCGTGAAGCCCAGCATGCCTGTTTTAATGAGCGCACTTTGAAGAAGGAAAGAATCTACCACGATGGAGCCCAGCTTGTGAATAAGTCGAATGGGATATTCCACTTTCTGGACCGAATTTGGATCCCTAAGCGGACCAACTTACGACAGATTTTGATGGACGAAGCCCACAAATCCTGGTATTCTATTCATCCCGGTGCCGACAAAATGTACCAGGACCTTCGCTACAAGTACTGGCGGCCGGGCATAAAGAGGGATATCGCTCTCTACGTTGGGAAGTACCTGACTTACTCGAAAGTCAAGGCTGAACACCAAAAACCCTCTGGCTTACTCGAGCAACCCCCGATCCCTATGTGGAAATGGGAGAGTATAGCTATGGATTTCATAATGAAACTTCCACGCACGCCATCAAGTCATGACAGCATTTGGGTTGTCGTTGACCGTTTGACCAAATTTGCTCAATTTTTTCCAATACGGGAAGACTACAAGGTAGAAATATTAGCCCGAATCTACACCGATGAGATCATTTGTCGACATGGGACGCCTCGTGACATCATCTCTGAACGTGATGCTCGGTTTACCTCGCGTCTGTGGGAAACGTTTCAAGCGGCTCTCGGTACTACGCTTAATCTAAGTACCGCATTCCACCCTCAAATCGACGGTCAGACTGAAAGAATGATCCGTACTCTTGAAGACATGCTCCATTCGTGTGTCATAGATTTCGGTGGTAATTGGGACGCTTACCTGTCGTTAGTCGAATTCTCGTATAATAACAGTTATCATTCCAGCATTCAAATGGAACCGTTTGAGGCTTTATACGGAAGAAGATGTCGATCGCCTATTGTGTGGCACAAGATCGGGTACTCGTAATTAACCGGTCCTGAGCTATTACAAGAAACGACTGACAAAGTCCTCCAAATTCGAGACAATCTGCTGAAAGCTTAGAGTCGTCAGAAAAGTTACGCCGATAGACGACGCAAGCCCCTTGAATTTGACGTTGGCGACTACGTACTCCTAAAGGTATCACCTTGGAAGGGTGTGGTCAGATTCGGCAAGAAAGGGAAACTAGCGCCTCGATATGTTGGACCTTTTAAGATTCTGGAAAGGATCGGAAAAGTCGCCTACAGACTCGAACTACCGGAGGAACTTAGCAACGTTCACCCAACTTTCCATGTTTCGAACCTCCGAAAGTGCCTGGATGAGCATGATTTAATTGTACCTCTTGATGATCTCCAAATAAACGAAACACTACACTTCGTGGAGAAGCCTGTCAAAATCATGGATCGCCAAACAAAGTAGCTCAGACGCTCGCGCATTCCTATTGTGAAAGTCCGATGGGAAGGCAAACGAGGCGCAGAGTTCACTTGGGAACTCCAAAGCGACATGAAGGAGAAGTACCCGCAATTGTTTGTTACGGCTTCGGCCTAATTTCGGGACGAAATTCCCTCAACTAGGGGAGGCTGTAACACCCCGTGTTTCGAAAGTCAAAGTCAAAGTCAAGATTGAAGTCAAAGGGAGACAAGATTGCTAATTGCGATCTGTCACTCCTTGCTCAATTCCTGTTTTGACTTCTTTGACTTGTAGTTAGTCTATTTTATGCTTTACGTTAGTTGTATTATGTGGAGTACTTATTAATAATCGAGGTTTATTTGATAATTATCGCATGTTTTATCGCTTTATCGATATCGCAATTGCACTCGCAACTCGAATTACGCGTTCTGGATATTGTTTTATGTGTATGTGTGCTTTATGTGTTACTTGTGCATGTTTACTTATGTTTATGTGTGGTGATTAATCGAAACGCAATCAAAACTTAATCGCAATCGAATCGGAAACGCTAAACGAATATGAAATAAGGATGATTGTATGTTGATATAGTAGTTGGGATTAAAAGTAATTTGACTAGGAAATTCTATCGCATCGCAACGCTTGAAATCACAATTGAAACAACAAAACTCATCGCGTCGTGCCCTCCAATCGAGTGGCCAGCCGATCGAGCTACCACCCGATCGGGCTGCCACCCGATCGAGGTGCCACTCGATCGAGCAGTCACCCGATCGAGTTACCACTCGATCGACCAGCCTCTCCTCCCCTTTTCCTTTTATGGAAAGCCTATAAATACCCCTATCAACATCACGAACTTACCTTTTCTGCACCTCTCGTCCGACCAGCGCTTCTTGCCCACTTTTCTTCAGATTTCTCACGATTCTTGTAAGTATTCAACCTAAATCTTGTACTTTCTTGATCTACACGCACTCCTACACCTTTCTATCTTTCGAATCATAACTTTTAACCATGAAATCACTAGATTTGAGGTGTTCTAGGATGATGTCATCATGGTGTTCTTAAGAACTTCATGTTTTGGCTTCAATCCACCAAGAACAACTTAGATCTGAATGATTTCCACATAAATTGTTAGGATCGGAGGCTCTCATGATAGTGTTTGTGTCACACCCCGATTTCCACGTGTCACCGGTGGGCCCGGTGGGGGAGTATCGTGACGTAGTTGGCAACGTAATAGTCAAACAACACAATATAATAATGCACAGCGGAAGCAATTAAAAAAATAATACAACCGAATTTATTTATTGTAATCAAAGTCACAATATCCGGTGTTTATCCACAGAACGGATCGAAACAAAATAACATTTATGGCTCAACAGACTTCTGGCATCCTAAGCTTGCGAGACTTTTATTGATGCTTAGGAGACAATCCAGCCAAATTTCGTTTAGTACCTGCATTCAGTCTTTTTGGGAAAATACGTCAGTTTACACTGGTAAATATAATCAACTGACTCATTTTGGAAAATGATTGAAAATTTGTTTGGATGCACGTGGCATAAATCATTTTATTTAACTTGGGAGAATTATTTAATATTATAATCTTGTGAACGAATTACATGTTACTTATGCGTTCAGTAGCCCGGAACGTATCCGGGTTAAAGATCAATAGACACACCACTTTAAGTGAGTTATACACGGGAGTACGCCTACACCCCGTGCTCAGGTCGTGGCCATCTCGTAAGATGATGCCAGGGATATCCGGGACATGGTCATTAACCCCCCAAAGGCTGTAAAGTAAACAAATCTGTTTAAAACGAGCCGATCAAATTATTCAACTACCCACTAAGCGTGGAGATTTGACGCCCGATCAAGCGGTATGCTATGTACCGTAACCCAAGCCCGTATAGGGAAAATAAGTTAAAAGTATTTACCTGATGCAAAGTATAGTCACAATAAGCAAATAGCAAGTATCTTTTACTGGTTCTCCTAATCTGAAACGAAGGTTAAATATAACCTATTAGAATCCTAGCGGGTCTTAAATTAAGCTTAAGCTTAGACCGGCTAGTTTCGAAGATACGGTTCGTACGCACGATTAAGCGAAGACCAGATAGAATGTGATTTAGACCCGAAAAGTTTGAAGACTTGTTTAATATGGGTTTACTATTCACATTCTGGATTTTGAGATAAAACCGATAAGGTTTGACCCGTTTCGGCTAATTTATGTAAACTTGTTACATAAACCGAGCCGAACACGTAATATGCGTAACGGGTATCCGTAAGAGCCATATACAGGTTTCCTAAGTTAATATGCTTCAAATATGTTGTAACATCAGTAGGATGTCTTTCGTTACGCCCCGAACTAATTTAAACACAAACTATGCCCCGTAGGGGTAGTTTGGTCATTTTAAAGTTTGTAAAAGAGTTTAATTGTTTAACTGAGTTACAGGTCTGATGTAAACAGCAAACATACTCATTTTGATGGGTTATAACAGTAGGCTAAGGCATATATGTGAAACTTATCATTTTTAACCAAACTAGGCCCCGTAGGGGTATTTTGGTAATTTCACATAAGCCGAAAAGCTCAAAACTGAAGTCTGAGTTTATCAGCCTTTGCTTACTGTTAAAATATCATAATTTTCCTCTTATATCAGTAGGTATCAACCCGGGTATGTCCAATATGATTTGAAAACATATTATGCGTTAAAAACGCTAATTAAGGCGATTAAAGGCCATTACCGGGTTCGATACTTAAATCTGACATTTTTATATTTCCAGAAGGCTTAAAATAATTTATTTATCATAACTAATCAGTAGCAAAAGGTTTGGAGTCGTTTAGATGTGTAAAACTCATTTTATGGCCCGCAAGGGCAAAACCGACAATTACCGAATTAAGCCTACGACTATGAGTTATGCTCAGCCTAAAATTAATTAAAAATCTTTAAAATTCCCAAAATAATATATTACATCAGTGGGTAATTCGTTTGATACCAAAAAGTATGTTTAATTAGGCTATACGCTAATTACGTCATTTTATTAACATAAAGCACCGTAATTACGCTAATGAGCATAACTCTTAATCTACAAGTCAAACTGATGTCAAATTTTGCATACAAGTTTATATATCAGTATTTAAGGTTCCTACACTTTTACATTTTCATAATTCATGTTTTAAGGTAATAAGGGCATAACGGTCAACGTATGAGCAATTAACGGAAATATGCATATTAATTGGATAACTAGTGAACCAAGGTGTATGATCACAGAGGGTTGTTCTAACATGTATCCTAATCCAATTAAAGCTCTGAGGCATTTCTAAAATATGCCCAAACGGGTCAGAACTGAAAGTCAACGTGAAAGTCAAACTATGTGACTTTCGGTTCCGAACCGGGTCTAAACAGGAAATGGTCGGGTTGAACATGTTTGGACATGTTCTTAAACTTATTACTAAGTTATAACAATAATCAAACAGGTTATAAGTGATCTAGATAGCTAATTATGCATAAATGACATTTTAAGCATTATGTTGACTTTTTAAGTAAAGGTTTGACCCGACATTTGACCTGGTTAGGATGGTGATCAGGGGAAACCCTTTTGGGGTTTTATTACCCACATAAATACCATCCTATAACTACTTTTAATTCGAGATAAGACTGAGCCATTAGTGACTAATCTCGAAGTCAAACCGTAATTACGACGGTTTGACTTTTAGCTAATTAACTAAGCTAAACACAACTAGGGAAGGACAAGAATACTTACTGAAGTCCTATGCACGAGATATGATCACTAGGAAGCAAGCTTGAGCTCCAGAAATGATCCCACAATGCAGGAGAAGGTGTGAGGAAATGTTGTGAAGGAATGAGCTTTATATAGATATTTAAACACCATGATTTGTTGACAACAAAGGCTATAACTAACCATAAGTTGTTTACAAGTGTTCCTACTACCCTAAAAACATTTTAGGGATCGCCCAAGATTGAGAAAAACCGGCTGAAATGGTCAGATTCGCGTTAACCAGGCCGCAGCCTGTTTTCTCGTCGCTGGGCATATCTTTACGGACCGTAAAGGATGGCTTACGGTCCGTAAGCCTGCTGTCTGACGCGGAAAATTGTTGTTCTTTGGCGTTTTGAAGGGTCAAGTGGGTATAAACGAATTGTGGGCTTATTATTTACCATGTGGGACTTCAATTATCAGTTGCATACCCTACCATTTCAATTTGTTTCACTTTGAAACCAAAAACAAGTACCGAAAGTTAAGGTTTACCATTCTTTTCTTTGTGGGATCTTATCATGCACTTCCGATTTATTTTTGTCAACCCATTTCTGGATTTTAGGCATGATAGATGTTTAATATATAAAAACTTTGGGTCTTGGGATTTATATGAGATCGTTCAGAGGTAACATTTACATGACGCCATCTTTAAATCCTACCAAAACATTTTTATTTAATCCGGGTTCACAACGTGTTTTCGTCATACATGACACGTGTCGTCATCTTATTAAACACGAAATTTTGAGGTGTTACATCCTCACCCCCTTAAAATAAATCTCGACCCGAGATTTACTGAAACAAGTAAGGGTACTTTTCTTTCATCGTGGATTCAACCTCCCACGTGAAATCGGGACCTCTACGGGCATCCCATTTGACCTTAACAAAAGGTATATGCTTTCTCCGAAGCTTCCTTACCTGTCGATCTTCAATCGACACAGGTTTTTCCACAAATTTTAAGCTCTCATCTATATGCACATCTGTATGTGGCATGACATGTGATTCGTCAGCGGAACACTTCTTCAGATTGCAGATGTGGAACACATTGTGAATTCCACTGAGCTCTTCTGGTAAGTTCAACTTATAGGCAACTGACCCAACACGTTCGATAACCTCGAAAGGTCCTATGTATCTTGGGCTTAGTTTGCCTTTCTTACCAAATCGCATCACTCCTTTCCAGGGTGACACTTTAAGTAGGACTTTTTCACCCACTTCGAAATGAAAATCCTTACGATTTGGATCAGCGTAACTCTTCTGCCTATTCCGGGCAGCTTGGAGATTGTTACGAATCTGGACAATCTTGTCCGTTGTTTCAAACACGATCTCTGGTCCTGATAACTGGACTTCTCCAACTTCCGCCCAACAAACTGGCGATCTACACTTTCTACCGTACAATGCCTCAAAAGGCGCAGCCTTTATGCTGGTATGGTAGCTATTGTTGTAGGAGAATTCGATCAATGGTAGGTTCTTATCCCAGCTACCTCCCAAATCGATCGCACATGCACGTAGCATGTCTTCCAACGTTTGAATAGTACGCTCACTCTGACCGTCTGTCTGAGGATGGTAAGCCGTACTAAAGTTCAAACGTGTGCCCAAAGATTGCTGGAAGCTTTTCCAAAAATGTGACGTGTACCTAGTATCTCTATCAGAGATAATAGCTACAGGTATGCCATGTAAGGCTACAATCTTATCAACGTATAACTGGGCTAACATATCGGAGCTATAAGTCTCCTTGATGGGTAGAAAATGAGCTGACTTAGTCAGTCTGTCAACTATAACCCATATTGTATCATTGCCTTTTCTCGTCTTGGGTAACTTGGTAATAAAATCCATAGTTACCATTTCCCACTTCCACGTAGGAAGTTCAGGCTGTTGTAGCAAACCTGACGGTTTCTGATGCTCGGCTTTGACTTGCGCACATGTCAAGCATTTTGCTACATGGGCGGCTACAGACTTTTTCAAGCCTATCCACCAATAATTTGCCTTCAAATCCTGGTACATCTTATCAGCTCCAGGATGAACGGAGTATTTGGAACTATGGGCTTCCTGGAGGATGACATCACGAAGTCCTCCAAAAATTGGAACCCATATTCGTCCATTTAATCGCATAATTCCGTCTTTGCTAAGAGTTAACTGCTCCTCAGTTACTCCTAACTTTTCATTAGGATAGTTAGCTTCCAACACAGCTTCCTTCTGTGCAGCTAACACCCTTTCTATCAAACTGTTCTTTATTTCCATTCGCTTGGCATTGATTTGGATGGGCTTAACCCTTTCCTTCCGACTCAAGGCATCGGCGACTACATTCGCCTTGCCGGGATGGTACTTGATTTCACAATCATAGTCATTCAAGGTCTCCATCCAACGGCGTTGCCTCATGTTTAATTCTTTCTGATTAAACAGATGCTGGAGGCTCTTGTGATCCGAATAGATCACAAACTTGATTCCGTAAAGATAATGCCTCCACAGTTTTAGTGCGAACACAACGGCACCCAACTCCAAGTCATGGGTGGTGTAATTCTTTTCGTGCACCTTTAACTGCCGTGATGCATAGGCAATAACCTTGCCCTTCTGCATAAGCACACACCCCATGCCAGTGTGTGATGCGTCACAGTAAACTACAAATTCTTCAGCGCCTTTAGGTAATGTAAGCACAGGAGCGTTGCTCAAATTTTGTCTCAAAACATCGAAGGACTCTTGCTGCTTAGGGCCCCAAACGAACTTTACTTTCTTCTTGGTCAGGGAAGTTAGGGGTGCAGCAATCCTTGAAAAATTTTCAATAAAACGCCTGTAATATCCTGCCAATCCCAGGAAGCTACGAATCTCCGTAGGCGTCTTTGGCTCTTGCCAATTCATAACAGCTTCAACTTTAGCGGGATCCACTTGGATACCACGCTCACTGACCACGTGTCCAAGAAATTGGACTTCTCGTAGCCAAAATTCACACTTAGAGAATTTGGCGTAGAGCTTCTCCTGACGTAGAAGTTTGAGAATACAACGAAGGTGTTTCTCGTGGTCAGCTTGATTCTTAGAATAAATAAGGATGTCATCGATGAAGACGATAACAAATTTATCTAAGTAAGGTTTGCAGACGCGATTCATGAGATCCATGAACGCGGCTGGTGCATTGGTGAGCCCAAAAGGCATCACTAGGAACTCGTAGTGACCGTAGCGAGTCCTAAATGCAGTCTTGTGGACGTCTTCATCCTTAACCTTCAACTGATGGTAGCCTGACCTCAGATCGATCTTTGAGAAGTAACTTGCCCCTTGAAGCTGATCGAACAAATCGTCGATCCTGGGTAATGGATATCTATTCTTGATCGTGACTTTATTAAGCTCGCGATAGTCGATGCACAGACGCATCGACCCATCCTTCTTCTTGACAAACAGGATTGGCGCTCCCCAAGGAGATGAACTAGGTCGAATGAAACCCTTAGCCAGCAGTTCATCTAGCTGCGTCCGCAACTCCTTCATTTCTGTGGGTGCCAATCTGTATGGTGCCCTAGCAACTGGTGCCGCTCCGGGGATGATATCTATCCTGAATTCAACTTGTCTATCTGGTGGTAAACCAGGTAGATCTTCAGGAAACACTTCTGGGTAATCAGAAATGACAGGGATGTCTTCTAACTTCGGTTTGGGCTCATCAATAATTACCTGTGCCATGTAGATGACACACCCCTTCTTCAAACACTTGGAAGCCTTGAGCATAGTCACGTGCTCAGGTAGTCCATACTGGGTATCTCCCCGAATGGTAAGTGACTCATCAGACGGAGTCTTTATCACTACTTGCTTCATGTTACAGACGATTTGGGCCTGGTTATGAGATAACCAGTCCATACCCAGAACTATGTCAAAACCGGCTAACTTAAACGGAAGTAGAGACAGAGGAAAAGAATGGTTCTTAATGGATATAACACATCCATCTAACACAGTAGAGACGGTTTCAATGGTACCATCTGCTAACTCTACCTCATAGTTCACTTTTAGGGTTTTGACAGGTAAATTCAACAATTTACAAAATTTATGATCCACGAAAGACTTATCTGCGCCTGAATCAAAAAGTACTCTTGCAAAAACATCATTTACAAGGAAAGTACCTGTTATGACGTTATCATCCTGCACAGCCTCCTTCGCATCCATCCTGAAGACTCTGGCATTAGTCTTCTTAGCCTCCTCAGGCTTCTTGTTGTACTTAGGGCAGTTAGTCTTTATGTGGCCCTTTTCATTGCAACGGTAGCACGTTGCATCTTTCATCTTCTTGCAATCCAAGGTTTTGTGTTCCTTGGACTTGCACAAACCACAAGCAAAAGACCTTGACTCGTTATTCGAGTTTGATTCGAGTCTGCACTTTCCAAAGTGCTGTTTCTTGCAAGTTTTGCATGTGGGCTTCTCTCCAGAACGATGCCCATCTTTCTTTGACTCCGATCCCTTCTTGTGATCACCGCTCCCACGGTGCTTCTTGTTCGATCTACGCGAACCATCATCTTCTCGCTTCCTCTTCTCAGCATCCTTATTCCTCAGCGATCTCTGCCGGACCGCATCCAGAGTGAGGGATAAGGAAAGGTCAGTTACAGACCTGAAGGTAACTGGCCGAGAAGCTTTGAAACTGGCCTTTATCTCGGGTTCTAAACCACCAATAAAACGAGCGATCCTTTTAGGCTCCGGGGTTACCAGATAAGGTACCAACCGGGATAGCGTATTGAAGCTTGTCAGATAAGCTTGACAGTCGAGGTTCTTCATCACCAACGATAGAAAATCTGATTCTATATTTTCCACCTCATGTTGAGGGCAAAAATTTTCCTTGATTAGGGCAATGAATTGATCCCACGACATACTATACAATGGGATCTTTCCGGAGGCCTCCATCAGAGATCTCCACCAAGCTAACGCCTCACCTTTGAAGGACTGTGAGACAAATTTAACCACATCACCTTCAGCGCATCCGCTGATGTCCACGACCGTGTCCATCTCATCCAGCCATGTCATACAGTCGACAGCTCCTTTCTCCCCCGTAAAATCCCTGGGTTTACAAGACACAAAGTACTTATATGTGCAACCCTTGTTACGGGGTCCTTGATGCAGTACTAAATGCTGAGATGGATTACTTTGGTGGTTGGTGGACTGGCGATCGTCACCGTTTTTCTTTGGTCCATCCTTTTTGGGTGGAGGCTTGTTATGAGCCTCAGAATGAGTCCTGGGCTTTGAATGTGACGCAGAGTGGGTCCTACTTCGAGTACCACTGTATTCCTCATACTGCCTATCCAAAGCCTGTGTGATAGCACCGTCTATGATTGCCTTTAATTCCGCACCCGTTAATGTAATCTGAGCGTTCTCATTTGGCTCCACTGGATGGCTATTTACTTCATTTGAGTCAGCCATTTGAATTGAACTGTTGCAGAAAACAAGAACAATATTTTATTTGGGAGTTTATTATGGAATTACCCCTTAGGGTAACTCGTTAACCATGGTAAACAGATACCATATTTGGTTAATCTTATTAATCGTATTAATTTAGGATTTCAATTTAAAATTTATCCTAAATATAAATAATAACAATATATATTAGCACATAAGGCTTAGTCACGTGGACAATTCAAATTAAAATCTATGATTTCAGAGAATCAAGATTTTTAAGGTTTGAACCTAGTTTATTACCTTTATTTGACAGGGAGTCAATGCTACCACTGTCTTTTGGCTCATATGGAAATGAGCAAGGCCTGTAGGCATAATATTACCAACGTATGGTAAAAATGATCATCTTAATTGATGATGTAGACCCAGGATTCAGAGATCATTAAACTGGGTTTGGATTCTTCTAAAGAATCCTTATACATATAAGAATGACATGTGATTGTAATGAATCACTTCTGCCAGGAGTGTTAACATGTTTTAAGATGTTAACAGGGATTTAAATCTTTTAAACAGGTCTTACCATCTTGGCTCGGTCTTATATTTGACACTAGGCTAGGTTTTTACCCTTTAAGATTTATAATTACATAGGCAGATTATTTTAAAAAGGAAATGATTTTTAATTTATTTATTTCATTTATAATTTACATAATGGCAACATGAAATTTATAAAATAACCATTCCATTAATATAGTTAGATTATTACACATTTTCCCTAAACGGGTCTTCCAAATACAACCTTACCCTCGCAGGGGTTAAACAGATACTTACCCTCGCAGGGGTTAAATAACACGCATGCCCATGTAGGGGCTAAATATCACACATGTCCACGCAGGGACTACATAATATAATAGTCCACGCAGGGACTTATTCAAACCACACACCCACATAGGGGTTTATACAACAGCAATGGAAGAATTCAACGATCCTTCTTGTTCTTCCCTTTGATCAGACCCATTAGTCCTTGGAAGAATGTTTGTCTTTCCCTACGATCCTCGTGTGCTTCCCATTCCACCTGCTCCAACCTCTGCAAAATTTCCTCCCTATTTGGAGAAAATCGTGGTGGCTGAGACTGCGTCCTGATAATGGGTCTAGGAGGTATAGAGTATCCCTGAGTTGGGTAACTCACCCCCCATGGATCCCCAAAGGCTCCTTGGGCGTTATAGTTCGTTGCTGTCATGTACGGGTCAGCCTCCGCGTACCCATAGTTGTGATGCGTTGGGGGTTCAAACTGGTTGTATCCCATGCCACCCGTATATGCTGGTATCGGGTTGTCAAAACCCATTGGCGGCGGCTGAAGCATCGTTGGGTTGGAGGGTCCACCCATTTGTGGGTCCTCATAGTGCGGTGGGTAGTGACTAGCACTTGACTGGCGTGGGGAATCGAAATTGAAGCCCCCCGGTCGTACCGACATGCGGGCACCGGTTCTTCTACGCCTTGGCGGTTGAGGAGGTGCCGGTTGAACTGGTGGCGGTGGAGGTGGTGGCGTAACTGCCACAAATCGGTGATCCTCGGATGAATCTTGATGATGCGGTTGTGGCTGTGGCTCCTGCTGCTGTTGCGACTGCTGCTGATGCTGCCCATGAGACGACGAGTGGTGCGATGGTGTATAATACCACTGGTGTTGATCAAATAAGGCTTGGAAACTATCTGGACCACCGTAGGGTGATCCGTGGAAGGACGATCCGTCGGAGATTTCGATCGGATGGTTGGGAGTACCACTTGCCGGCATGACGGGGTCCGTATCCTCGTCCATATCGTCAGCTTGATCACCGGAGAAGTGATCGCCTGGCCCTAGTGGGTTGAAACCCACGGGTTCTTGCAGGTAATCGGCCGGATTAAACTGGCCTCTAAAGATAGGCGTGGGGTCACCATACGAATGGTGAGACAGGGATCTCTGAAGTGGTATATATGAAGGCAGTGGGTTGTTAGGCTCGTCTCCTGAGTACGGTCCGTATGAATTTTGTACTGGCGGTGTTGAGCTGTGCGAAACGGATCGCCTCGCTGGTTCGAACAGGTTGCGCCTGTTTCGGCGGGGGTCCTCGCTTTCCGTTGCTGTTGGAGCTCGTGTATTAGACGGCCCTGCTTCATGGTCGTTGGGGGCGGCTACTGGCCTCTTTCCGCGTCCTCGCGTTCGGAAAAATCTAGGAGGCATCCTCGTTATTCCTGTAAATACAGCATGAGATAACCATAACAAAATATAAAATTTAAAGGACAAAACAAAACCCGAATAAGGTGGAATTTGTCCTAGATTATAAGCCTAGACTCGAAGGTTTAGATATGTGCAATTGTGTACTGAGATTAAACACAAAAGGCTAGTGTTTAATTCACTCAGAGTTGGCTCTGATACCAACCTGTCACACCCCGATTTCCACGTGTCACCGGTGGGCCCGGTGGGGGAGTATCGTGACGTGGTTGGCAACGTAATAGTCAAACAACACAATATAATAATGCACAGCGGAAGCAATTAAAAAAATAATACAACCGAATTTATTTATTGTAATCAAAGTCACAATATCCGGTGTTTATCCACAGAACGGATCGAAACAAAATAACATTTATGGTTCAACAGACTTCTGGCATCCTAAGCTTGCGAGACTTTTATTGATGCTTAGGAGACAATCCAGCCAAATTTCGTTTAGTACCTGCATTCAGTCTTTTTGGGAAAATACGTCAGTTTACACTGGTAAATACAATCAACTGACTCATTTTGGAAAATGATTGAAAATTTGTTTGGATGCACGTGGCATAAATCATTTTATTTAACTTGGGAGAATTATTTAATATTATAATCTTGTGAATGAATTACATGTTACTTATGCGTTCAGTAGCCCGGAACGTATCCGGGTTAAAGATCAATAGACACACCACTTTAAGTGAGTTATACACGGGAGTACGCCTACACCCCGTGCTCAGGTCGTGGCCATCTCGTAAGATGATGCCAGGGATATCCGGGACATGGTCATTAACCCCCCAAAGGCTGTAAAGTAAACAAATCTGTTTAAAACGAGCCGATCAAATTATTCAACTACCCACTAAGCGTGGAGATTTGACGCCCGATCAAGCGGTACGCTATGTACCGTAACCCAAGCCCGTATAGGGAAAATAAGTTAAAAGTATTTACCTGATGCAAAGTATAGTCACAATAAGCAAATAGCAACTATCTTTTACTGGTTCTCCTAATCTGGAACGAAGGTTAAATATAACCTATTAGAATCCTAGCGGGTCTTAAATTAAGCTTAAGCTTAGACTGGCTAGTTTCGAAGATACGGTTCGTACGCACGATTAAGCGAAGACCGGATAGAATGTGATTTAGACCCGACAAGTTTGAAGACTTGTTTAATATGGGTTTACTATTCACATTCTGGATTTTGAGATAAAACCGATAAGGTTTGACCCGTTTCGGCTAATTTATGTAAACTTGTTACATAAACCGAGCCGAACACGTAATATGCGTAACGGGTATCCGTAAGAGCCATATACAGGTTTCCTAAGTTAATATGCTTCAAATATGTTGTAACATCAGTAGGATGTCTTTCGTTACGCCCCGAACTAATTTAAACACAAACTATGCCCCGTAGGGGTAGTTTGGTCATTTTAAAGTTTGTAAAAGAGTTTAATTGTTTAACTGAGTTACAGGTCTGATGTAAACAGCAAACATACTCATTTTGATGGGTTATAACAGTAGGCTAAGGCATATATGTGAAACTTATCATTTTTAACCAAACTAGGCCCCGTAGGGGTATTTTGGTAATTTCACATAAGCCGAAAAGCTCAAAACTGAAGTCTGAGTTTATCAGCCTTTGCTTACTGTTAAAATATCATAATTTTCCTCTTATATCAGTAGGTATCAACCCGGGTATGTCCAATATGATTTGAAAACATATTATGCGTTAAAAACGCTAATTAAGGCGATTAAAGGCCATTACCGGGTTCGATACTTAAATCTGACATTTTTATATTTCCAGAAGGCTTAAAATAATTTATTTATCATAACTAATCAGTAGCAAAAGGTTTGGAGTCGTTTAGATGTGTAAAACTCATTTTATGGCCCGTAAGGGCAAAACCGACAATTACCGAATTAAGCCTACGACTATGAGTTATGCTCAGCCTAAAATTAATTAAAAATCTTTAAAATTCCCAAAATAATATATTACATCAGTGGGTAATTCGTTTGATACCAAAAAGTATGTTTAATTAGGCTATACGCTAATTACGTCATTTTATTAACATAAAGCACCGTAATTACGCTAATGAGCATAACTCTTAATCTACAAGTCAAACTGATGTCAAATTTTGCATACAAGTTTATATATCAGTATTTAAGGTTCCTACACTTTTACATTTTCATAATTCATGTTTTAAGGTAATAAGGGCATAACGGTCAACGTATGAGCAATTAACGGAAATATGCATATTAATTGGATAACTAGTGAACCAAGGTGTATGATCACAGAGGGTTGTTCTAACATGTATCCTAATCCAATTAAAGCTCTGAGGCATTTCTAAAATATGCCCAAACGGGTCAGAACTGAAAGTCAACGTGAAAGTCAAACTATGTGACTTTCGGTTCCGAACCGGGTCTAAACAGGAAATGGTCGGGTTGGACATGTTTGGACATGTTCTTAAACTTATTACTAAGTTATAACAATAATCAAACAGGTTATAAGTGATCTAGATAGCTAATTATGCATAAATGACATTTTAAGCATTATGTTGACTTTTTAAGTAAAGGTTTGACCCGACATTTGACCTGGTTAGGATGGTGATCAGGGGAAACCCTTTTGGGGTTTTATTACCCACATAAATACCATCCTATAACTACTTTTAATTCGAGATAAGACTGAGCCATTAGTGACTAATCTCGAAGTCAAACCGTAATTACGACGGTTTGACTTTTAGCTAATTAACTAAGCTAAACACAACTAGGGAAGGACAAGAATACTTACTGAAGTCCTATGCACGAGATATGATCACTAGGAAGCAAGCTTGAGCTCCAGAAATGATCCCACAATGCAGGAGAAGGTGTGAGGAAATGTTGTGAAGGAATGAGCTTTATATAGATCTTTAAACACCATGATTTGTTGACAACAAAGGCTATAACTAACCATAAGTTGTTTACAAGTGTTCCTACTACCCTAAAAACATTTTAGGGATCGCCCAAGATTGAGAAAAACCGGCTGAAATGGTCAGATTCGCGTTAACCAGGCTGCAGCCTGTTTTCTCGTCGCTGGGCATATCTTTACGGACCGTAAAGGATGGCTTACGGTCCGTAAGCCTGCTGTCTGACGCGAAAAATTGTTGTTCTTTGGCGTTTTGAAGGGTCAAGTGGGTATAAACGAATTGTGGGCTTATTATTTACCATGTGGGACTTCAATTATCAGTTGCATACCCTACCATTTCAATTTGTTTCACTTTGAAACCAAAAACAAGTACCGAAAGTTAAGGTTTACCATTCTTTTCTTTGTGGGATCTTATCATGCACTTCCGATTTATTTTTGTCAACCCATTTCTGGATTTTAGGCATGATAGATGTTTAATATATAAAAACTTTGGGTCTTGGGATTTATATGAGATCGTTCAGAGGTAACATTTACATGACGCCATCTTTAAATCCTACCAAAACATTTTTATTTAATCCGGGTTCACAACGTGTTTTCGTCATACATGACACGTGTCGTCATCTTATTAAACACGAAATTTTGAGGTGTTACAGTTTGTTTGTTTGTTTGTTTGAAATGAATGATCAATGAATATGAAAACATGTTAGGTGCAGCGGAAATGAAAAACAAACTTTGTAAACACAATCAAAGGAGAAAATAGTTTGATAAACAATTGCTTCACATAGAGTCAAAAGATTACAAATCAAAGCAAAAGATTACAGTCATGCTTACAAACTATACTCCCCCTCAGCCTGATGCCCCAAGGTTGGTTGCACACAAGATGAAAGGATTAGACATGAGGAGAAGAACCCGCTCAGTCAATCAAGTGTAACAGTACAGGGTACTGATACATTTATAGGCAAACCAAACCACTGAGGTATCTCAGCTGACGTCACCATGAAAGCGACGTCTAACAACCTAACAACCTGTATCTACTGACCTTACACAAACACTGCTAACCTAACCACTGACTATACATAAGACAAACAATTTACTAAACAGCTGCTCTCCCTTTATGTCAGTGCTTTCCTCAAGGTTGATCAGTCCTTGACTGGGCAGTGCTTTAACATCAGTAGATAGGACCAGCAGTGTTGAATACTTCAGGGTTTTCATCAGCAGTTGAAAGGACAGCAGCAGTTGAACATGAGCAGCAGATAGAGGCCATCAGTTGTTATAAATCACTTTCAAGGGGATAGCAAAGTGTAAACCGCTGCTTGTTGTGAATCCACTGTTGGAGATGCAGGTTTGGTTAATGCCTTAAAAAGGCTTTGAAGCTTTGTTGAAGTTTCTTCTTTTAGACCCATTTTCGTGATGGTATCTTTGAAGTACTCTGCTTCTTTTTCTATTACCTCTTCTTCAGTCAACTGTTCTCCCTCTTCTTGATTTGTTACAAAAGTAGACCGGAACAGTGTGTCGAGGTTTCCCATCTTCTGTTCAAGCCTCATCATTTGTTCTTTCTTCTTAGAAGTGCCTGAAACAGTTATCTTTCTTTTCTTCAGCCTTTCATAGGCTTCATCAGTCTGCTGTTTAGACCATTTTGATATGGCTTCAGCAGTATCCATTTTTGCATCCACTAGCTCCTTTTTCTTTCTTTTATACTCAGCAGTGAAGTCAGCAATGAGCTTTTTGAATTTGTTCCAGTTTGGAGCATTCTTCTTCTTTGTAGGATCTTTCTTAATTCTGTCAATCC